>VDFB02368529.1:0-20914 GCA_007258455.2 Sequoia sempervirens
GAAATGCTTCATCTTCCATCTCAAAATTCTACAAAATTTGGGTTAATCCCTTGTCTTGGGGCTTATGGTTTTGATTATTGTCATTGTTTTAGGGTTTTTATGTTTCTTGAAACCCTTCCTAAATAATCCAAAATCTTGCATCCTTTCCAATGTTCTAATTCATCGTTGACCTTTATTTTCCAATTCCTAGTAATTTAAGTCATGATCTATGTCATTTTCCTCATTGATAAACTGGCCCCTTGATCCTAATTGTCTCAGTTGCTACCCATCATGGTGTTTAAAACATTGCTCTATATTAATGTAGGTTGAAATATATCTTAAATTAAATCAGTCTTAGATTTGGTTTAATTTTTCATCCCTGGCCTAAATTTTCATTTTAATCCCTTATGTCCCTCATCCATCGTGTGCCTATTTAGGCCCCTCTTTTAAAATAAAAAAATTGGCATGTGTAGACCTTGAGTTTTATGGTCACCATTCGATCATCATGGGTGAATCACAACCATTCCCCATACACCCACTCTATTCTATTTTTCATTTAATTATTCCAACAGGCTAGTGGGTGTGAGCCATGTGTCTTCTACATTGGTGAGCCTAGTAACTTTCAAATATCTATGAGCGGTATCTAAATAAAATTGATGGTGGTCATTTCGTGATGTGGCTTCATCTTGTTTGTTCCCTGCTACCCCATCCAGTTTTATTTTGTATTAAATAAATATCACAGGCTAGCAGGTTGTTGACACTTGTTGCTTCATGGAGGGACCCACTTAGCTTTGGAGGAAATGAATACTTTATTCATCAGAGATCAATAGTTGATAGCAATTAATGTGGGTCAAACCTAATTGCTCCTCACCATCCTGTGAAGGACCCACTCGTGTCTTTCATTTCTCAGTGGGGGAGGGGGCGATTTCCACATGGATTAATCTAAAGAGATGAAGGGATATCAATGAAGGTGAAATATTAATAAAATTCAACAAAGAAGACATGAAGGATAAATGATGCAAGATAAGTATTCATTTTTTTTCATGTGTTTGGGATATGATGGGTAGTTTTTGATCTCAACCATCATTTCTATCAGGGGTTTGTGTAGACACTAAAAATTGGTCTAGGCTTGCGACTTCAATTTCATCATAATTCCCATCTTCATTGCCATAATGAAATAATGATTGATTATTTAATTATTTTCTAAAGTCATTTATCCTCTATTAATTAAATAAATTTAATTATTTAATTAATTCATTTTACCTTTATTCAATCTTGATTAATTAAATAAATATAATGTATTTAATTGCGTCACTAATTAAGTTATCCTCTTTCTAAAATTAAATAAATTCTTATTTAATTTACTCTTATCACACTTTCGACTATAATTAAATAATCACTTTAATTATTTAATTATTCTTTAACCTTTTCTCCAGTTAATTAAATAAATATTAATTTATTTAATTTAATCCTCAAATTTCGAATGTTGAATTAAATAATCATTTAATTCATAAAATGGTTTATTCTTGGCATATTCTTTTGTGATTGGATAATCACTTAGTTATCTAATTATTCATTTACTATTTAAGTTGAGATTTAATTAAATCAGTCAGTTATCTCCTGATTTAATATCTAATTATCTCTAATGAATAGACTCTCTATCTCAATCAGTCAGTTATCTAGTTTTATTCTTCTGCATGCAAACTTTTATTAATTCAATTAATTCATTCGTACATTTGAATAGACCATTTCCTCTATTCAATCTTTATCCTTTACATGCAATCATTATTCTTTTAAGTTTCAAATAGTCTCAACTAAAGATTAAATTATTATTTAATCTTAATCTCCACCTTTTATGTTTTATCACTTGTGTTATTAATGACACTAATCTCAATGTATGTCATAATCTTTAATCTTAATCATCATTCTATCTTTCAATTTGAGCCTACCATTTGAAAACCCTGTTTTCTATAAATTGGCTTGACCTTCATCATTGTTACTCCCAAAATCTTATGAATTTTGGAAGCAATCTTAATGTAGAATCTTAGATGTTTTGCTAAATCATATTATCATACGCTATACTTGCACACTTAGAAATTTGAGGGAAATTATCATACAACGACAAAATGGAGAAGGGTAATCAAGGTTATGCATGGAATTACATAGATATTCAGTGAGATCTTTCTATTATTTATGTTTTAAGCTTCCCATTATTCTTTGTTGTTAGCGTAGGTGTAGATTTGAGTTTATTGCATTATGTTTCTTTAATCTACTTATTTCCCTGTGTTACATTCGTGAATTCAATGTGAAGACATGGTCTTCAAAAAAAATTGTAGAAATTAAAGTTACAATACAATTCGATGCATCTGAGGCATAGAACGATGCAATTGATCTTGTGAGCCGCATATGATGAATAATAGATGCATCTGAGTACTAGTGACACATCTATGGCTTTTCGCAATGCATTTTCCTAGTAAAACCTTCTATGCATCTATAGCCTTGTGCGACACATCTGACTAGTATAATTTATGGTCTCTGAATTCCAAATTTCAATTTTTAATTATAGTTTTTATTACGACTAATTTGGAGTTTGTAGTGTGTGTTCTTGAGGAGTTAACATAGTGTTTGTTTGCATAGAAGACAAATATACAAACAATGTATGTACCTAGACGATTATCGAAAGACAAATATTTGAACTACTAATGAATTGTTTTGTAGAACGCTTGTTGAAGACTAATTTTGAAACATATTTTCTAATTAGATTAGATCATTGTCATTTGGGCTTAAAATTAATCATTGTCTTTTGTGTTTGGTGCATTTGCACAATTTATTAGTTTAAAACCTAATTCAATAATTGAAGTATCCTCTCCCCTTGCACACTTGTGTGCTCTTGGGTGCAAAAGAAATAGTTATTGACTCTAAAAATTGGGCCTTCCTTGGTGGGAAAAGTACTCACCCCAAGGCGACTTAAATTGGCAATGAAGCTTTTTAGTCAAGCTACTCTCGACCAGTATACAAATGTAAATCCTAATGGAAAACTTAGGATTACAGGTGCAAATTTTTTATGCAGACAAGTTTATCTTGCCTCATGCATAGCCACCTGAATGGGTTCCCTTACTACAAGCCAATTTTCTTTAGTTAACCAAAAACCTTCTATTTATTGGTGCAAGAGGTCGGACCTTTGAAGTTGTCTCATGTTCATGCAGTTCTTAGTAGAGATGAAAAGTTTACCATGGGAGATTCTTGGGAACTAACGCTTGGCTGACCCATATAAGTGAGTGTCATGGAGGGGAGCCAGTGTGGTCAAGCTTCTAATCATTTTCTCTAAATAAGCGCAACTAGGGAAACCCAAGTGAGAATTCAACAAATATTGTCATTGCCAGCCTTAGGATCGTACTTTTCTTCTAAAATTATACATGTTCATGTTCATCAAACTTGAAACACATTGTTTTATGATTGTCTTTATTTGCCAAAATTTGATCAAGAACAAACTGTCAAACCCACAATTTACCAGAAAACCACATCTATTAACCAAAAAGTCACATTTGTCAAAACTGAGTCACATATGTTTACTAGTAAACCACATTTGTGTAGATGAGTCACATCTGTTTACTAGTAAACCAAATTTCAGTATTGAGTCACATTTTCTTACCAGAACATTGCATATGCTTACTGAGTCACATATGCCAAACATGTTTGATACTAAAAACCCGCATCTAAAAAATCCTGTGATGCATTTGACATTGTGAGTCGCATCTGCCCAAGCTATATTTTACAAGTAAACAGTCTTTGAGACCAAAAACCACATTTGATAAATCTTGAGTCACATTTGAGATAGTGAGTCACATCTTTCTGATATAGACCTAAGACATAGTTTACCAGAAAATTGCATGACATAGAGAACTGCATCTGCTAATTTCTATGATGCATTTGTCATCCTGCAACACATTTTCTTGATTACTAGAAAACCAAAATTCACTGTCACATTTTGAAACCAAACAGTCACACTAGTCTCTAATTTATCTTGTCATAGTGACCTCTGAACAAAAACTAGAAAGTTTTCTCATACTTTGCACAATTGCATCCTTTAGGTATCATTTAGCCATAGTGATAGTCATCCTAGTTGCAAATCTTAGTTTCATCATAGGAGTATTTATTACCTTAAGATCAATAAGGCTTTTAGGAAAATCACTTTGCAGACTTTATAATAGGTCAAATTTCCATGCTTTAGACAAACCCTTGCTTCAACGAAAACTATCATTGAACCTAGTCATTTGTCACACATATCTTTTGTCCTCTATGTGAGTCCTTCCAGCTCATTAGTCTAGTTTGGGAGCTCACCTTATCTTTTGGTCCTAATCCTATAAAGGTCCCTTGACAAAACTAAATTGAAGCATTGGTTAAAACTTTAGGTGGTAGGTAACTTCTTTTTAGAATCTCCCAAAATTGATTACCTAGAATTTTTCATATTTAGACACAGTCATCCTAGGATAGCATCATTTTAAACATTCTTTATTTTCTAGAAAATACAAAAAAATAGTTGCATTCACTCCTTATATCTAGATAATCCCAAAAACATAGACTAGAAGCATACCATGATCCATAGGCTTAGTTTTTGCATCACTTGCACTTTGAGCTTATCTTACATGGTTGAAACAAGGTCCAAAAGGAAAGAGAGAGAAAATATGGCTAATCCAAATGACTTCATCAATCCATTCTCAAACCTATTTCAAGGGACATCCACATCGAGACCCCACAAAACTTTGTTAGACAAATTTGTCACTAGAGATCTACAAGGATGCATAGTAGTTGAAGACTTAGATTCTGCTGCACAAGACCCTGAGTTTTCCTCTTTTGTAGATGAGTACCTATCAAATGATCCTCAATGATACTTAGCCAAATTTCTAGTAGAAGGTACCATGTTACCTCCTAGGTTTGACATCCATACCTTGCAAACTGCATCTACCCAAGGGACAAACATGAAGGCTACTAGTGGTTCTATACCTCAAGTAATTATAGCCATACCATTTGGTGTACCTACACAAAGTTCCCTAGTAGTACATACGTCACCATTTGGTACATCTAGCATGACAAAAGGTCTAAATTTCACTGTAGGGGCATCATTGTCCAATCCCTTCGGTCCTATTGTGGGGAACAAAAGACCTAAAATGATTGCTCCTATACCAAGCATCAACGTCACTAGTACCATAGCACATACAACTGCTATACCAAGTGTTAACATCACTAGTGCAATACCATAGATAGGGGTCTCACAAATTGGAAACATACCCTCCATTCAACATGGAAGCTGACCCATCCCTTCACAAAATATTCCCATTCCTAATCAACCAATGTCAAGTCAAAATACTTTCACACAAATTCTGAATCAAAACCCATTCACTCAAATTCCAAGTCAAAATCCATTCACTAACATCCCAAGTCAAAATCCACCTTGCATGACAACACTTCACCAAAGCCCATCACAAAATGTTGGATTTAAAAACATGTACATAGACCCAAAAAATCCAACTAACACATCATTAACTCAAGTTGATATCCTATAGACAGAAATGCAATCCCTTCAAACATAAATGGATAATATGGTGGTGTCTAACAAGATAACTTTTTCAACAAAGGACTTATGCCCATTTCCCTTTGAAAAATCATTATACATGACACTTTTCCCACATGGGTATGTTATACCAAACTTAATAATGGAAAGCGTAATCCAAATGAAGACATAAGGGAATTTTCCACGATGTGCATAGATGTTGCATATGACCCCAACTATCTTATGAGACTTTTTTCAAGAAGCATTATTCGAATTGCACTTGAATGGTTTTCTTAGCTTCAATATGGTATAAAATCATGGGGTGAATTGGCTGAAAATTTTATTGAACATTTCTCCTTTAACATCAACAATGAGATCACTGTAGCAACCTTGTGTCACACTACACAAGAGGAAGGAGAGAACTTAATCACTTTCTTCTAGAGATGGATAAGTATAGCCAGTCGATGCCCTGTTGAAATACCTGAAAAATAGAAGGTCACCATATTCCTAGAAAACCTCAATTCCAAATTGAGAAGTGACTTAAGAGTATACTGTTGCACTTCTTTTGTGGAATTAGTGGAAAAGGGAATCATACTAGAAAAAGGTCCCATTGAAAAAGGTGAACTCAAGATACCAAATAGAAATCCTAATGTATAGAACACCCCTAATGATAGTAACAAGTTTTGGTCTCGAAACAAAATTTTTACCAATGATGGGATTGTTGATGCTAAAACCGTATAAGAAGGACAGGTCATTACACTTAGAGGACATAACACCTCTACCAACACACTCAATGATGTCAATGCAACTCCCAACACTATCCAAAGCACCCAACGACCATAATAGAAAATGAGGTTTCCAAAACATGTGTTCACTCCCCTAGGGGAACCAATCGAATTGGTCTTCAAACAACTATTGCAACATAACCTCATATAGCTTCAAGAGCCAAGACAATATGATATCAGACAATTTAAACCCTTTTGGTGGGATGAAAATGCCTTTTGTGGTTTCCATCGAACTAAGGGACATAGCCTACAAAATTTATGACAATTTAAGAATATCATATAGGGTCTTATTGAGAACAAAACTATTGAAGTTAGTGGATAGAAACAAACATCTTCAAACACTGATCATAAGGTATTTTCTTATTCACTACATGACAATGGGAAAGGAAAATAACTTGCACAATAGAAGAATATTATATAACTTGCACAATAGAATAATATGATATGAAATATGCTGCAAATACTTGATAATAACTGAGAATAAAAAGCCACTTCGAGGGGGAAAACCTCCAAATATCTCTAATGAGAACACACTTCACAACTTGATGATGAAATAAGACTCACAACCTCCTATATATACCTATTTATGCCAAGGATATCACCTAGGCCGACTTAGACACACCTATATAAGACTTAGGCCAACCTAAACAACTAAATAACAATATACTAATGATAATATGACTTAATAGAGAGTTAAGACAGCCACAAGCCGACTATTCATAACTTGATGTACCATAATATTAAGGGCGTAGCATGCCACCCTTCTTGAAAGAAGCATTGTCCTCAATGCTAATGAAGTTTGGAAACTTTTGAATGAATTCCTCATCTTCCCATGTGGCATCTTCAACTGGTAAATTCTTCCATTGGATGAGATACTCAGTGATAGTTCTATTCCTCAGCTTCTTTGTGCATGTTTGGCGAATGCACTCTGGTTCCAAAATGATTCTTCCTTCTTCATCTAGCTCGGGAAGTGTTGTTTGAGTGGGAATATTATGCCCAATTACCTTCTTCAAACAGGAAACATGAAAAACTGGATGTATCTTTGTTGTTGGTGGCAACTCAAGCTTGTAGGCAACACTACCGATCTTCTGCATGATTTGGTATGGACCATAATACTTTGGAGACAACTTATTATTCTTTCTTTGTTGCTTTAGTGAGATTTTCTTATAAGGTTGCAATCGCAAGAAGACCCTATCCCCAACTTCAAAACTTCTTTCACTATGATGTTGGTCTTCCTGTTGTTTCATTCGATTTTGTGCCATGGCTAAATTCTCCTTGAGTCTTGAAAGTACTTGTTGTTGATGAAGCAAGTGGTCTTCTACTGCCTAAACTCTTTGGGACACCTTAATTGATGATGTGATGGAAGGAGGATGATATCCATAAAGTTCCAACAATGGAGACATTTTTGATGAGCTATGAAAAGAAGTGTTATACCACCATTCTGCAAGTGGTAGCCAATCTACCCACTGAGACTGTTTCTCTGAAGTGAAGCAACGTAGATATCCTTCCAAACACTTATTAACAACCTTCGTTTTCCCATTTGATTGAGGGTGGTATGAAGAGCTAAGAGCCAACTGAGTGCCCAGACATGAGAATAAATCTTTCCAAAAGTGACTAGTGAAGATAGGATCATGATCACTAACAATAACTTTAGGTGTACCATGTAGCTTTTGGATATTCTCCACAAAAGCTTTAGCCACTGCACTTGTTGTTAAAGGATGTGCTAATGCAATGAAATGTGCATATTTAGTGAGCCCATCAACTACCACCATGATGACATTATGACCTTTAGATTTGGGAAGACCTATGATGAAGTCCATGGACGCCTCTTCCCAATGCTGGCTAGGAATAGATAAGGGTTGCAAGAGACCTGGTGTCTTAATTGTCTCCCCTTTATGCCTTTGACACACCAAACATTTAGCCACAAATTTTTGAACATCACCCTTTAGCCCTTCCCAAAAGAAATCTTGCTTGACTCGATGATATGTCTTCAAAAATCTTGAATGACCACCCACTGGAGACTCATGCAACTCCATGAGAATCTTGATTTTAAGGTTGGAATTCTTCCAGAGATACAAACACTCTTTATACCAAAGAGTATCTCCCTTCCAACAAAACTTATCTGAACTACTAGGATCACTTTTTAATTGCTCGATGAGATTACTTGTCGCAACATCATTTTTCCACTCTGCTTTGGCTTGCTCCACCCAATTTGCTTGTAATATTGAAAGGGCACACAATAAAGCTTCATCTTTCTCATCCTTCCTTGACGGTGCATCTGCAACAATACTTTCTTTCCCTTTCTTATATACAATCTCAAAGTCATATCCTAACATCTTAGTGACCCATTTTTGTTGCTCTTTAGAAGATAGTCGTTGTTCCAAAAAATATTTTAGGCTATCATGATCTATCTTAACCTTGAAATGTCTACCCAATAGATAAGGCCGCCATTGTTTCACTGCATGGAGTATTGCTAGCATTTCCTTCTCATAAATAGGTTTGAGTAGATTCTTACCTTTTAATTGACGACTCTCAAAAGCAATTGGTTGACCTTCTTGCATGAGCATTGCTCCTATCCCATTTCCAGAAGCATCACATTCCATAATGAATTCCTTGGTGAAGTTAGGAGTGGCAAGTACTGGAGTTGTACACATAGCCTCCTTCAATCTCTCAAATGTTGTATTGGCAGACTCATTCCAATGAAAAGAATCCTTCTTCAATAGAGTGGTGAGAGGTGCTGCTATACTACCATAATTATTCACAAATCTTCTATAGTACCCTGTCAATCCCAAGAATCCTCTCAGTTTCTTAATGGTTTTTGGAATAGGCCATTCCATGATAGCCTTAATTTTGTTAGGGTCCACCTTTACTCCTTCATGTGAAACTATGTGTCCCAAATACTCCACCTCTGTAAGACCAAAAGCACACTTGGATGGCTTAGCATAGAGTTTATGATCTTCAAGTATTTGTAATGCTTGGTCCACATGTTGCAAATTTTCTTCCCAAGTCTTGCTATAAATCAAGATATCATCAAAGAATACTAGCACAAACTTTCACAAGAACTTCTTAAAAATGGAATTCATCAAACTTTGGAATGTAGATGGTGCATTGGTAAGACCAAATGGCATCACCAAAAATTCATAATGACCCTCATGATTCTGAAATTCTGTCTTACAAATATCTTCCTCCTTAATCCGAATTTGGTGATAACCAGATCTAAGATCTAACTTGGTAAAAAACATAGCTCCATTTAATTCATCTAGCAAATCATCAATGACTGGGATTGGAAACTTATCTTTAATGGTGTACATGTTGAGCACTCTATAATCTGGACACATGTGCCAAGTATCATCCTTCTTACGTACCATCACCATAGGCGAGGAGTAAGCACTTTGGATATGCCTAATGATTCCTGCCTCTAGCATCTCTTCAACAATTTTTTCTATCTCACTCTTTTGTATGTGTGGATACCTATAAGGCCTGATGTTCAGTGGTTGGCTCCCTGGGACTAACTGTATGGAATGATCATGATCCCTCTTAGGAGGAAGTCCTTTAGGCATATCTCCAAGAACAACTAAGTGACGATCAATTATAGCTTGCAAATCTAGATGAGTAGGAGTATTAGATTGAGAGACTTCTAATGAACAAAGTTGGGCCACAAATCCATCCATTCCTTTCTTAAGCAACTTTTGCATTTGATGAGAGCTTACCATTTGTGGAGATTTTTCCTTCAACCCTCTTAGCTCTACTAGCCTTCCTTCTGATTGAAATCTCATGAATAGTTCTTGGAAGTTCATCTCAATTGTTCCTAATGTAGTAAGCCATTGTACTCCCAAAACAATATTTGCTGCACCCATGGATATCGCATACATTGGAGTATCAAGTTGATAATCTCACATGGATAATTTAATGCTATGACACTTCCCTGAACAACTAACTGTACCACCATCTGCAATCAAAATTTGAAACTCTGGAGCTGGATATATGAAACAATTTAGATGAGTAGCTAACTTTTTGTTGATGAAATTATGAGTACTACCTGAGTCGATCAACACTGTTACCTTCTGCTTCTTTAGGAACCCCACCACCTTGAGAGTTTGTGGAGCACTTAAACCTGAGAGTGTGTGACAAGAAATGAATGGTTGAGAATCATGTGATTTCTCATTTGACTCCCTTTCATCTTCTAGTATGGGTTCCTCCTCTTCTTCCTCATTGGGACCTTCAATATAAAACAATTTATTTTCACTACATTTATGTCCTCGACTATATTTGCTATCACAATTGAAACAAAATCATTTTGCTCTTTTCTCCTCAATTTTTTGTGGAGTCAACTTAGTAGGTTGTGTTGAATATCCTTTCTCTCGTCACATTAGCCCCTTGCTTCTTAGGAATCAAATACTTCTCCTCTACCCTGCGTGCTAAGATAAAAGACTCATTTATGGAACTAGGGCTAAAAATGTGTACCTCATGTTGAATGTGATCCTTGAGACCACCCAAGAATAAGTCATTCAAGTTTTCCTCCATAATTGAATCCACCCTTAAGGATAGATTTTGGAATTGCTGAATATAATCCTTAACTGATCCTATTTGTTGAAGTTTAGCTAGCTGGCTGAAGAAGTTGTCTATGACGCTATTGCTATATTGTGCTTGGAGTTCCTCTGTAAAAATTGACCATGAGATGGTGAGCCCCTTTTTCCTTTGATGAGTGCAAAGCCAACGATACCAAATGAATTGATCTAGTTCTAAATATAGGGAAGCCATCGTGACCTTTTGTCCATTTGGGATTTGGTGTACTTCAAAAAAATTCTCCATTTGGTTTATCCATGTGAGAGGATCCTTACCATTGAACTTGCGCATATCCACATTTGGAAATAAATTCCTAGATCCCATAGGAGTACTAAAGATTGTGTCCATGGTAGCTGACCTAGAATTTTCACCTTGGGCGCTTGAGAACTCCTTTCTTGGTTGAGCTATGTAGGTGCTTAACATGTTTCGTATGTCTGATATATCTCCTCTTAGGTCACACATATCCATCTTCATTGAGGAAATGTCTTCCTTGACCTTATTTATTTCCTCATTATGAGTAACATCCTCAATTGTTTCACCGTCCTTGTCAGGAGTCTTCCCCAGAGTGACAACATTCTTTTTACCCTTTGTTCCAGGCCCCGACATGATGGAAACCACTAATGTTGAAATAAATCACACAAATAAAACTTAAATTATCTAAAATTTTTACTGTAATCTCCTTTGGTATGTCTTCAAAAACCCAATAAAAATCAGACTTTAATTCAACAAGATGTACACGATATGTAGATTCCAAAAAAATAGTGTAGAAACCCTAATTCTACAATAATTCACTTAGTTCTGCTCCAATTCTTCTGAAATATGGACTGTAGCTTCTTGAATATTTTCTTCAAAAACACTTTAAAAATCATAAAAAAATATACCAAAATCTGAAAGATATGCTCTTCCCAAAATCGCCTCCAAAATTGAGAAAAACCTTGCCTCTATGGTGCCAAGATCATGCTCTGATACCACTTGTTATGAAATAACTTGCACAATAGAAGAATATGATATGAAATATGCTGCAAATACTTGATAATAACTGAGAATAACAAGCCAATTCGAGGGGGAAAACCTCCAAATATCTCTAATGAGAACACACTTTACAACTTGATGATGAAATAAGACTCACAACCTCCTATATATACCTATTTATGCCAAGGATGTCACCTAGGCCGACTTAGACACACCTATATAAGACTTAGGCCAACCTAAACAACTAAACAACAATATACTAAAGATAATATGACTTAATAGAGAGTTAAGACAGCCACAAACCGACTATTCATAACCTGATGTACCATAATATTAAGGGCGTAGCAATTACTGTAGCCAACTATGCTAATGTCAAGCATGATTATAGTGGCCCAATCATAAATCACATTCAGGCCATGGATGAGAATGTCATTACTATTACCATAAATAATAATCTCGAGTGTGTTGTCAACACTAATCAGACCAAGATAACCATCCAAGGCCCTTCATCATTGCAACAACCATAGTCTTCCAAGCCTCAGTATAACTTACTTGACCAGTTGGGGAAGACCCCAATGCAAATCTTTATCTTGAAATTATTGTGTATCTCACCTGATCACTGATCTATTTTGGACAAAGCTTTGCAAAGCACGACTGTCCCCAACAACCTTGATGCCAATTATTTGCAAGAGATGGTAGGCTGCCTAACCAATAGCCATCATTCTACCTTCTCTAAAAAATATTATGCTTCTAAGAGGACAAACCATTATGACCCTTTGCACCTAGAAGATATTGTTCATAAAACAAAAGTTAGACGAGTCTTGGTAGACAGAGGAGTAGGGTTGAATCTTTGCACCTTGAAACTAGTTAAGGAATTAGGCTTCTTAGAGGCATGTGTGGACACCACAAAAAGAATTTTCATTAAGGAATATGATGATGAAGAACAAAATTCAAAGGAAGTTGTAACACTCCCCATCAAAATTGGTCCTACAGTTATGGATACAATTTCCAAGTCTTGGATCTTGTCCTTCCATATAACCTTTTTCTAGGAAGACCATTGATTCATGCTATGAATGTTTTACCTTCCACTTACCATCAATGTCTTAAATTCCCATACAATGGCACCAAGATCACAATAGATGGTGACCCTGATCCTTTCCAATATTGCACTAACCTACGAGGGATACCCCAATGACAGGTGCCTATAAATCAAGAGGCTTCATCATCCAATTCATCCCAGTACATCGATCCATCCACTCTTTCCAAAACATCCACTATATAATCATTACCTTCCACTCCTAAGGTTGAGATCCAAGATAAGGGTTGTAGCGAATATCATATGAAAGCATCTTATTATGTCAACCATTTGGTTCCTCATAAATCATATGGTTTACCAACAACAAATAGGAGACAATCAGTGGTCACCATACACATCCCTCCCAAAACGAATTTCAAAAAATGGGGGAAAATAAGTAAAGAAGCCATAAATGAAGAAGATGTGACCTCTTGGTTATATAAAGAAGACAATGAATAACCTCCACCTGCTTAGATACCCACATATCAATATGGAAAAGGTTCCATGATAATGCACAACAAAGGATATAATGGACATGGCGAGTTAGGATTACATCAAAATGGGAGGACTAAACCTATAATTGTTTCTAAATGGTTGAAAGGCCTAGGGCTTGGGTTTCAATCACTCTAGATTGGAATTTCTAGTACCTCATCACCTTTACTAGAGGAAGTAAGTGCTTATGAAGTTATCAAGACATCAAATGAGCCATCTGACCAACCCTACTATGATTCCCCTGACTTTAACAAATATGAGTGGGTTCCCTATCCTCCACCTCTGTCATGGACCCTGATAAACTATTTGGAGAACATGACCAAATGATTAAATCCTTGCAAAATCCACTGAATTCCTATCCAAAAACAACTTTTACAAAAGATGAATGGTTTAAACATTACTATTGGGAATCTCTTGATCCTTCCTCTTGGGAACCTGACAAATCCACTTCTAATAACCAAACCTTGGCAATAGGCCTATCTCAGAATCCACGTATTCCCAAGAAAAAGAGTAAAGAGGATTTGGTAAGAAACTTTTGTGACTATGTGAACAACTTAGCCCTTACCTTGAGCCCTTTGAGCTTTGATACTTCTAATGATGACAAGCCTTTAGTATATCCCCAACTTATCAATTGGGATCAACAAGACACCCTTGTCTTAGATATCTTTGAGAATGACAAAGAAATAGTTGAGTTCATGGGATGTTGAGAATGCATACCTAGTGGTGACCATAAGGCTGGATTTACCATAGACTTGGATACCATGGCTTATTTTTTGGGAGTCCATTCAACCCTCTAATTGCAAAAATAAGAAAAAAAATGAAAAAAAAAAATGACAAGTCCCTAGGTGAAAAATGAAAGGCACCTTTGGACGATGAAAAAGTAAAAAATAAGGACACATATGAGGGTGAAAGCCTCTCTGAGGCACCCAAGGATGGAGGTTTGAACATTCTCCTAGTTGCTTAGGAAAAGTCACCAATGTTAGTTGAAGAATCTATGGAGATCAACATAGGCACTGAAGAGAATCCCCAGCTAATCTATTTTGTAGCATCTTTGAAAAAAATAGAGCAGCCTAAATTTCATAACTTCTTCATGAACCATAGATTTTTGGGACTAGGAATGCTTTCTCTTTTGTTCAATTAAGGTCCTTCACCTAACGAAAAGAGATAGATCCCACGCCCAAAATCTATGTGGTTCACTAAATCTAAGATATGTATGATGAAATTATGTCTAAATGCAAAGTTCTAGATGTAGCTAATTGATAAGATTGATTAATTAAGTATGCAAAACCAAATAAACAAGTGATGTTTGAATACACATTGTGTAATGCATAAATGAACTAGAAATGAATGTAAAACAAAAAATAAATGAACCAAACTAAAAGTATGCACCTGCTATTTGGAAGGAGGCTTGAAATGGATTTTAGAATGTTGTTGATGCTGAATTTTAGGCCTGGTGGGACTCATTCGCCAGTTTGGGCGAATTAGTCCTAGTTTTGCAAAACTGATCTGGAACCTGTTTCTAACAAAAGGGTATCTAAAAATGTAGAAAACTCAAAAATAACCTTGGAATGGGACTCATTCAGCACCCATGGAGAATGAGTTCAATTTTTAATTTCTAAATTTTCAAAAGTGGAATCCAAAGCTTTCAGTCTACACTTTGACTCCCTACAAGTGTCCACTTCCGAAACTCTAATTTACGAGTCTAAAAATGATTTTTTGTTGATATTTTAACTTATTAAATGAATAGAAGATTTTAACAACCTTGGAACTTGATCTTCAATTATTTCCAAGCTTCCAAGAGTCCTAAATTTGCAAACACACAAGACAAGAGAGAGAAATGTCAAATGTTAGGTTATGGGGGTTTTCCTTGGTCAAACCCCTTTTCAATAATTAAACCAAAATGATGAAAGAATGGGATGAAACATTCAAAAATGGAGTTGATTACCTTTCCATTATGTTTGATCTTGAAATTCTATAGTAAAACATGAAGAATCTACCCTTAAATGTCTAAAAATTGATATCTTGAAGACTTGCAATGATGAAACCCTAAGTTTCTTGACTTGAGATGGAAAATTGGTGGATGAATGAATGATGAAAGATAAGAGATGTGAATTAGGGTTAAAATAATTATATTTATAGGAATTTCACCTATTTTACCTATTGATACCTCATCACAAGACGACATGAAGTAAAATTAAACTTAAATTTCACTTTTTTCTTGCTCAAAGGTCAAAATTGAGCCAAATGGGACTCATTCACCACCCATGGAAAATGGGTCCCACCTGAATGGGACTGATTCTCCATGCATGGTGAATGGGTCCCACAAGGGCCATTTTAACAACTAAGTTTCTAGGAGATAAGGAAATAAGTTTTAAATTGCAACTTTGTCAGTTATTTGATCAATTTAAGCATTAGGATGAACAATATGGGTTAATAGGGTCCTATTAGTGATGATATGAATGCCAATTAGGGCTTGGGACACATAATTTAATGTGAAAGTGTGATTAAATACACTTTGTAACAACACTAAATGAGGTCCACATAGCCTATGAAGGCACAAGAACCAATGTGAATATGCAAGACACATTACAACACTAGTTTAGCATTAAGTTTATTTTACAAGCCTTCTAGATTGATGTGAAGATGCAATTAAATATGTTTTATAATTTTGAATTAGGGGAAAATGGGATTATTAAGTCTAGAAAAGCATGAAACTATCTTACAACAATTTACAACACCTTTGTAGGACTTCGTTAAATGAATTTGAAAGGGTACAAGACCTAGTGTGGATGTGAAAAACACCTCACAACACCAAATAAAGGCCTTATTAAGTCTAATTTATCATGAATTATTCCCATGTCAAGCAAGAGACCCTTTATTCTATGACACACTTCACACAAAGATAGATCATATTTGCATGGTCATACACCGATATGCCTGGATTGGATCCTAAACTAGTATTACATCATTTTCCACTACAACCAGGTGTTAAATCCATGAAGCAAAAATTAAGAAAAATGCACCCACAAATTGCTTTATTAGTCAAGGCTAAACAAAAGAAACTATTGGATGTTGGATTTATTAGATCAATTGACTATGCAGACTAGATTTCCAATCTTATACTAGTGACAAAACCAATAGGGGGCATCCACATATGTACAAAATTCAGAGATATAAACAAATCATTTCCTAAAGATGACTTTCCTCTACTGAATATTGACATAATTGTGGATCTAATAGCGGGATATGAAATGTTATCTCTTATGGATGGTTTCTCAGGATATAATTAGATCAAAATCACAACTGAAGACCAACCTAAGACAACTTTCACTTGTCCATGGGAAACTTATTGTTGGAATTCCATTCCCTTTGGACTTAAAAATGCTAGAGCAACATATTAATGCACCATGATAGATATTTTTCATGACCTCATACACATTGTCATGGAAGACTATGTGGATGATTTGATAGCTAAATCATTAACAAGGGTTGATCATTTACAGGTCTTAGATAATATTTTTCAAAGACTAGAAGAATACAAAGTGAGGTTAAATCCAAAGAAATGTGTATTTGGCATGAAATCAGGAAAACTTTTAGGATATATCATTTCTAGACGGGGCATTGAAGTAGATCCAAAAAAAGTGAAAGCTATAATCGACATGCCTCCACCAACCAATATAAGTCAACTAAGGACACTACAAGGGAGACTACAGTATATCAAATGATTCATAGTGCAGTTAGTAGATAAAACGCATCCCTTCCAACATCTACTCAGAAAAGGAGTACCATTTGTATGAATAGGTAAATTTCAAGAAGCTTTTCAACTGATCAAGGATTATCTACTCACACCATTGGTGTTAATGCCACCTATAGAGGGACAAACTTTGATTCTCTACATTTCAACAACCACATCAGCACTAGGAGCCTTGCTTGCACATAATGATAATGAGGGTCATGAAAGGGAAGTATACTATATTAGCCGCACTTTGGTAGGTTATGAGCTCAATTATACTACCATTGAATGTGTTTGTCTTGCAGTAGTTTTCACTACTCAAAAGCTTAGGCACTACATGTTAAACCACCAAACAATGTTGGTCTCAAAGATAGATCCTTTGAAATATCTCCTTAGTAAAGCAACATTAATAGGACGACTGGCTAAATGGGTAATGGTACTCAGTGAATATGATATCCAATATGTGGAAAGAAAAGCTATAAAAGGACAAGTTATTGTTGACTAGTTACACACCGATAAAGGAAGATCATCCTCTAGTTT
Organism: Sequoia sempervirens; assembly: GCA_007258455.2. NCBI lineage: Eukaryota > Viridiplantae > Streptophyta > Pinopsida > Cupressales > Cupressaceae > Sequoia > Sequoia sempervirens. The sequence continues at coordinate 17,694 of VDFB02368529.1, forward strand.
CAGATTTTCCTAATGAGTTCATCTTCACTCTTGACAAGGTAATGGCATGGAAGTTATACTTTGATGGGTCCCACACAAATCATGGCTTAGGGGCTAGCATATTGTTTATCATGCCACATGGTGACACTATTCATTAGTCATTCAGAATTGATTTTCCATGTACCAATAATATAGAAAAATATGAGGCTCTTGTGATAGGATTAAGCATGGCAATCAAATGTAATATTAAGAACCTACAATTTTATGGTGATTCTCAGCTAGTAATCTGATAAATTAATGATGACTATCAAGCCAAAGATGAAAAGATTGCTCCATACAAGTAGATGGTAGATAGTTTTAAACAATATTTTGACAAGATTTTATTTCATCAAATACCTTATATTTAGAATAGGGCAGCAAATGCCATGGCAACTATTGCTTCACTCTTGGACATAACTAGCAATGTACCTAAATTCAAGTTTTTGGTAGAACAACTTTGGTCCTTGCCTTTGACATCCCAGATTCAGAGATGGTGTGTGAGCTTGTTGGTCCCAATTCCCTATGGTACAAAGACATATATGACTACATCCATTCCAAAATCCTACCCTATGACCTCTCGAACAACTAACGTAGGAAATTTATATGTAAGTTAACTAAGTATACCATCATTGGAGATACCCTTTATAGACGTTCCCTAGACAATACCCTATTGAGATGTCTCAATACTGAAGAAGCACAAGCAACCTTGCATGGGGTACATGAGGGTATATGTGGATCCCAATCTAGCGGTCCTAACATAGCCAAGAAGATTATGAGATTGGGCTATTATTAGCCTAGAATGGAAAAGGACTCATATATCTTTGTCAAGAAATGTCAACAATGTCAGATACATGGAGACTTGATACATGCACCAACACAAGAGCTTCATCCAATAATGTCACCATGGCCCTTTGTCCAATGGGGACTCAACCTCATAGGAAAGATACATCCCACATCATCCAATGATCATAAATTCATCATTACTGCAACTAAATACTTTACCAAATGGATTGAAGCCATTCCTATCACCTACATTACCGACACACAGATTTATAAGTTTATCCTTAACTATATCATTTGTTGGTATGATCTCCCTCAATCCATAATCATAGATAATGGATGTCCATTTAAGAACCAATAATTCCAACATCTTTGTGAAGAATACCATATCCAACACCACTTTTCCACCCCATATTACCCACAAGGTAATGGACAAGCTGAGGAATTTAACAAAACAATCAACAAAATCCTTAAAAAGAATGTCAATGATGTTGGTCGTGATTGGCATTTATAGCTTGCCCTGCCCTATAGGCCTATCACACAAGTATCTATACTCCCATTGGTGCCACTTCATATTCCTTTCTATTCAATTATGAGGCCATCTTGCCTATTGAGGTTGAGATTCCTTCCTTAAGGGTATCTTTGAAAGGGCATATTGACGATGAAGAGTACCGTGTGTCAAGACTACATGAGCTAGAGTTCCTAGATGAATGAAGATAAAAGGCACTAGATCATCTTCAAGAATATCAAAAATTTATTCGTCACAACTATAATAGGAAATTCTTGAATAAATTTTTTGACATTGGTGACCTAGTCTTAATGGAAAATCCAAAGAATCATGCAGAAAGAGAAAAACTAGGAAAGTTTGAACCAAACTGGTTAGGACCTTACATTGTCATAGAAGCCTTTGGATCAGGAGAATAACAACTCTCTACTCTCGAAGGAGAACCATTATCAACATAAATAAAGAACATTCATTTGGAGAAGTTATATGCATAGCTTCTGCGGGCCTTGTCTTAATCATCAAAAATACAAAAAGAATACAAAAATAAAAAAAATTGTTACCTGGGTGAAAACCTAGCAAACAGGCATCTTGGTAACATCAAAAAAATAAAAAAATGAAAAAAAATAATAAATAAATAAAAAGTCGTCCAATAGTGAAAACCACTTCCGTGGTGCTTTGGATGAGTATCATGGTGAAAACTTGGAAAACAATCACCATGTGTAGTCGACTCTACTTCTTTGTCTACCATCATTCTAGTCTGACTTTTTGGTCATATCACCTATCTTTCATATCCATCACCTGTACATACCACTCATAATAAATGGTTTTCCTTTCCATAACTTGGAACGATTGACATCAAGCACACTTTGCATCCCCATTCCATCCTATTCATAATAAATTGGTCTTACACCCGACTAGGGGTAGGTACTTGACTTACATCATTTGATTCTTACAATGGTTGTTCTAAGAATGTAAAATCATTGAAAAAATCCAAAAAAACTTCACAAAATTTCCTAAGAAAAAAAATCCAAAAAAATCACAAAATTTCATGAAAAAATCCAAAAAACATTAGAAAATTTCAAAAAGACAAAAAAATCAAAACATGTCAAAAATCCAAAAATAGAGTTAAAGTCAATCTCACCAGTCAGTCTTTGTCATTATCAAACTACATTGCCTCTACAACTAGACATAGGCAAGGCCATCTACCCATGTGCCCCTGAGGCATTAGGTTAACCCTTTTAGGTTTGTCTATATAAAATCATGACTCAACCCATTTGTCTATAAAAAAAATTCATTGGTAGTGTCAAACTATGAGGTCTCTGCATGTATAATGTAAGAAAGGCCATCAATTGATGATCCGCACTAGGTCAGTCCATTAGGGTTCATCACATTCACTATCACACACATCTCATATCTGTAATTAATTTGAATCTTTTTTAGTCTTGATCTTGTTATTCAAAGTCTAGTTGAACTACGAGGTCTCTGCGTGTATAACGTAGGAAAATCCATCAATCGATGATCCCCCGAGGCCATACTAGGTTAGTCCTTTAGGGATCATAATGTCAAACAATTTTAAAAACACCAAGACAAGTGACACATCAATAAGACAAAAAATTCAACAAGGTCATCAAGTCAAATCAAACAAATTTCCAAAGCAATAACAAAAAAATCAACCTGTCTTATATAGAATGTGTCCTTGAAAACAGACATGATCATTTAGTCAAAAAATCATCATTTCCTTATACAAGTGGTCACATGATCAAAACTAGACTCAATTTCTTATATGGTACATATCTTTTTGAAACTAGGCTTAGTCATGCCTTATATAGATAGCCATGTGATCAAAACTAGACTCAACATCTTATGCAGTATGTGTCATTCCTGAAACTAGGCTTTATCAAACAAACATCTTATCGAT
>VDFB02368530.1:0-50786 GCA_007258455.2 Sequoia sempervirens
AGAAGACAACCATCTAGTAGCTTTCCAAACACTGCATGCACAACATACACTTCATAGCAGTTTGATTCTTTTTAAGCACCTTGAGTGATGCTACCCTCAAAAATATGTGAATAAAACAAAACAACTTGTTCTTTTTAATTGCACCAATATGAAGTATTTGGGATATCATTCACTTAAGATAGAAATGGCACAAGATAGAAAGAATAACTTATTCATTTTTAAACCCAAATATGAGTGTTTCTAAGAAATCAATCCTGGTTTTCAACTTTCTCAACAAAAGTAAAAAATGATCGTGTGTCAACAAAAATAAATCATTTTGCATTTGTTCTTTTTATGCACTAAAAGAGTATGTGCATGATCATGATGGGCCAAAAAGTGGTGATACTATGGGTATGTGGCCGACGACTTTTTTTACCCAAAACTGATGAAATGAAAAGGGTTTTTAAAGGAGATTCTTAGCTTTCCACCAATATAAATTATGCTTTACTTTGAATTTAATAAATAATTATTATTTATTTTCTATTTGAATTATGACTAAATTCTTAATTGATAGGCTGATTGAAAAACATCTATAGCTTTCAAATGGTATCACATTTTGTGAATTTGAAACATGCGTCACATTCTATGCTTCGCATACTATAAGATTAAAAAAAATTGAATTTCATGATGTTTTGACCAAGTGAAGGTGGTCAAACATACTAGTTTTTATATTTTTTAAAAGTTGTAATAAAAAATTCATAATTAATTATTTACTTGGAAAAAAGTTACAAAAAAATGTGCATCACATCAGAACATGAGTCCTCTACTAATATCTAAAATCTTATAAAAAAATATTATCATTTTATTGTGGTTAGGGTGGTCAGATGGACACCTACTTCTTAGTTTTTCCCTTAAATTTAAGTACTACTGCATTGAAATTTCAAATTTTCACCAAATAGATTTTTTTTAAAATAAACCGAGTAGTTTAGAAACTACATTCAATTTGCTACATATTCTATTCTTACATATTTTTGAAATAATATAGATAACTTATTCAAATTTTTACGTCAAGTTGCCTAACTTTGATTTTTCTAAATCGCCGCTTAAGGGCTTATTTTTTCCATGATGATCCTGCACATACCCAAAATCAAAGTTCCTAACTATGAAAACTTGGAAAGAATTCATTTTTAGAGCACCTTAATTGAAATGTTTTGTTCTTTTTAAAGCACCAAATGATAATTTATAACTTAAGAAAACTTGAAATGGTTCATTTTTAAGAGCACCAAAATAAAGCATTCATTTGTGTTGTTCTTTTGAAGCACCAAATAAGGGTTCCTAATTTAAGAAAGCATGGAAATGGTTCAATTTTTAATAGCACCAAAGCAAAGTGTACATTTATCTTGTTCTTTTTTAAAGCACCAAATGACGATTCCTACCTTAAGAAAGCTTGAAATAGTTCATTTTAAGAGCACTAAAACAAAGTTTGTTTGTTCTTTTTATGCACCAAAACAAATATTCCTAACTTAACAAAAAATGTTTGTAGATCTAGAATGTTGTGACCATTCATCTTCCCTACATAAAACTATGTTAGTGTTTCTCAAACCCTACATACAAACATGTTAGCACCTGTCACACATTCAAAAATAGGCATACGTTAGCAAATAATCGGTTAAAAATGTACAGATCTCGTGCATAGGTCTGTTAGAGCAAATGCTTAGAAATCAGAGTCAAGTGCACCCCTATCAGAGAGTAAATGTGTAGGTTTAGAGCAAGTTTTCCCCGGTCATCAGTCAAATGCTCAGGTTTAGAGAAAATGTGCCACTGTTAGAATCAAATGCTGAAAAATTTTCAAATACGTAGTTCTTAGTGTAAGATGCATGGTTTTCAGAGTCAAATGCTTAGTTTCCTTGACAGGTAATTGTGAATTTTTTTGGGATAGTACGTGAAAACTTCTTCAAATGTGATTTTGGAACCTGCAACTTCAAAAATGGATCATACGAATGTTAGTGTAGGGGACCATGGTTCCACTGGGCATGTCAAAATGTGTGAGGGGGGAAACCATATATGCAAACAAGATAAAATGTAAATGTAATCAAAATCTAATCTAAGATCAAGAACACTAATCTAGATTTAATACTACACTTATGAAATGAACAATTAAGATTACTAAATTCAAGAACATGTGAATGTAATACATAAAAAAATGAATTCAACAAAAAAATTGTTACCCATCTTGTATTGGAGTGTGTTCAGCTGATGTTGGATTGCTCGTATCATTGTGAAGCCTCCATAGTTCGTGTGCAAAAGCTTGAAGAATGATGTTTATGTTGGTTGATCAAAGAAATGTTGAAGCTCTAATGATGGTTGTGAATGTTGACAATACTTTGTTGTGCAAATGATGTTGACTCTTTGATCCTCTTTTGTGAGGAAAGAGGTTTTTTATGTAGAAAATAAGATTCAAAACGAACGATTAGGATTAAACAATGTTGAGTCAAGATCGACAGTTGGAAGGTGTTGAGAGAATTTAGACATGAGTAGATTGTGCAAATTAGATTGAACAATTTATGTGATTGAGGAATAGATTAAATAATTAGTGTGATTGAGAAATAGATTGGTTAGTCAAGAATTAGATAGCTTTGTCAGGAAATCCTAATTTGCTTAATCAAAAATAGATTCATCTGTCAGGATTAGATTGAGAAATCAAGGGATTGTAATTTACTCAATCAGGAAAGTGGTTGGAAAAGATTAATTAATTGATATAATTAATTCATTCATTTTGGATTTGAACGTCCAAATCAAGTTTGACTTTTGCAAAAAAAGTCGCATTAGTTTGATTTGATTTTTGATGAATGATTTGAATAGTTTGATTTAATTATTCAATTTTTTTTAGGGAAAGTGTTGTAATTAAATTATTCTAATTTAATAATTCAATTAACTTAGGGGAATAAGGTGATTTAGTGAAGTAATTAAATATTTGGTTTTATTTAACTAATCAAGATGAAATAAAGTTAGATTAGGACTTTAGTAATTAAATGTAATTTATTTATTTGGTTGAAATGAAGAAATATGAATTAATCAAATAATGTCATTTTATTCAATTAATAGCAGAAATAGGGTTTATAGGACTTTATTAAATAAATGAAATTTATTTAATTTGTCAGAAATGATGAAAAAGTGAATTAATTAAATAATGTTGTATTATTCAATTAAAGGAGGAAATTAGGGTTTTATATATTGTTTGATGTTGTTCAGGGTCTGTGATAGGTGTTAGGTCAATTTTACATGTCTATAGCTTCAATTGAGAAAACAAATGTAGACCAGAGGCTCATATAAGGTTGGGCTTAACCAACACACACTAAGCTCAAACTTTCAACATGATTCAAAGTCTTATTTCTATTTTTCTTTCCTCGTTTGTCATGTTAGTCATGGTTATCACCGTCATGGTTAAGTTTTTACTTTTTTCAAAAGCCCTCCTCCTACCCAACTAGTAGTCACAATCATAGTCTCTCACCTACCAAAAATTATCCACTCCATTCAAAACATACATGCGACACCTTGCAAGTCTTTGTTGATGAGGGTAGAGAGAAAAGACCACATAGTTTATATGCACAATGTAGGAAAGGAAATGCAAAAAATGTAATGGAATAGCAAGGAAAAGACACCATTTGAAATTGTGAGAGAAGCCATGGAGTACCATGAGTCTTTCAGGATTATAAGAAAGCTAGAAAATTACAGAGGGAGGCCTATTCTTATATCCTACTATAATATGGGTAAAAATGATATAGCCTAGATTTTAGTGGCAACCACAACAATTCTAAGCTAAAACCCAATCCAAAACAAGAGAATACAAAAAAATCATGAGGAAAACAAAATAATAAAATGAAAGCACTCCCCATGTTTGAACTTGAATCACTTCCCTTGTCTCTCCTCATTCTTCTTTTGAAAATATGCCCTTAAATTTGTAGTAGAAATGTGAAAATACTTGCAAATTGTAAGTAAGAAAGTTGGAGATAAGTGGTTGTTAAATCCAAAATGGAGGAGGAAGGCTTCTTTTATAGGCATCCATTTGAACGAACAGTCAAGATCAAGCTTCTAGAAAGATGCCAAGATCAATGGTTGAGAGGACATGCAACATAGAGGAATGGGGGTTACAAAACAGATGGTCAAGATTAGAAAGAGCCCAAAGATGATCGACAATTGAGATTCGAAAATGAGATAGTGGAGGAAGAAAATGGGGGAATTAAAAATTGAAAATAATTAGTTCCTGAGAAGGAATCTCTGGAAAAGTGGAGGTATAAATAATTTATTCAAATTATTTATTTGAGAAAAAGGCAAGTGGGAGAAAATGGACATTTAATTAAAATGATTTATGAAATGATTTAATTAAATGGGGAAAATGGATATGAGACAATAAATAATTAATTTAAATTAATTATTTAATGGAGGAGAGAAGTGTCATTAGATAATTAAATAATTTTGACAATTATTTAATTATAGAGGAATTGAAAGATCAATGAATAGGTAAATAATTAATAATAATTATTTAACTATAGATGAATGATGATAGGAAAATAATTAAATAAATAGTAATTTATTTAATTATAAAAGAAAGGGGGTGTTAGCGACATAATTAATTTTATTTAATTGATCAAGATAGAATAGAGGTTAAGAAGTGAATTAATTAAATAATTAAAATTATTTAATTATCTGAAGACGAAGACCAAGAAAAATGGTGCTCACAAACTAAGACATTTTTCAGCATCTACATTTTTCCCCTCTTTGTCATAATGTAGTTCATCACATTGTATCAAAGAATAAAGAAGAAAATCAGGTTTAGATCATGCCCCAATGTGCCTTGGTGAAGGTGGAATAGACCTATTCTCCCTCAGATTTTTTTTTAAATTTTCAAAAAAAATGAGAAATTATTCCAAAAATCCACTTTGATGTATTGACAAGAGAAGAATTCAGCTTGTGGACCATTGTGATGATTGTGGATGGAAGATGTTAGTGCGAAAATGGATGTTAGTATGAAGAAGACATATATTAGCATGGAATTAGTCAAATAAAAAGGGATGGACATTCTTGCTTTATAGATGTCAACTTGCATGTTTATCATCATTGGGTGGTAAAAATTATGGCAAATGGATCACAAACACGATAGTATGACATAGGCCAAGGTGTGCAATGTTACCACTTGCAAAAGACAAATAGTCAAAAAGACAAGGAATGCCATGACTCATACTAAGGACCCAATTGCCCCAGTCTTTTTGTCACGAAAAACCACAGACAACAAGAAAAGAAAAGAGATCATGATCCATCATCGCCCCTATAAATCCATGATAGGACAACCTCGAGGTAGCTAGTAACATGATTGAAAAAACCAATCAAATAGATAAGACAATGTCAGACCAACAAAGTGTTTGCCAAAGAGATAATGTTTGTTGATAGGATTGACAAGATTGATTGATATGATTGATTAGATTGGCCAAGATGATCAAGATGACCAAATGATTGATTTCTTGACTAAAGGTGATTGATAAGTAGACAAAGGTTGAATAACTAATTTGTTTGATTTTTCCTATTTTTAGGAAAGACACATCTTGATTAAGGCAAGATTAATTGACCAAAGATGATAAAGTTGATTGACCATGTGACAAAACTGAATTGATTTGATAAAGTTTGATTGATATGATTAACTGATGTGATGACACCTGGTTTCAAGAAATATCATTTTTAAGGCAAGGAACACATATGATAAAGTAGATCAATTGACCATTGTTGATAAAGCACCTAACTATAAGAAAGACATATCTTGCTTAAGGTGAATGACCAGATTGACCAAAGACAAAGTCTAATCTTAGGAAGGATGCATCCTGATAAAATACAAGAGATAGGATTGAATGAGATAAATGACATAATGTCCCATTCTGATAAAAGACCAATGACCTAGTCAATTGATTGATGATAAGATCATTGATTGATTGATTGAAGATGAAAGATTTGTTGGTTATGTTTGCCTACTAATTCATGATTTGGTTTGAATGATGATTGTTTGCAAACAAAGAATAGAACCAAACTCGACAAACCCTAAAGGACCAACCTAGGTTCTTGGGGGCTCATCGATTGGTGATCTTTCCTATGTTATACACACAAAGACCTCATAGTTTGACATGACATGACCTTATTGTACTTGACAAAGGACCAAACCTAAAAGGACTGACCTAATGTCTCAGGGGCCCATTGAAGATGAGCCTTACCTATGTAGCAAATGCATAGAGACAACATAGTTCAACCCTACTAACACAAATAGATTCAAACTCAGAATCTAACTCTATTTTTGGAAGTTTTGAAGTTTTCTGATGTTTTTTGGATTTTCATGTTTTATGATTTTTTTTGGATTTTTGATGGTTTATGATTTTTTTGGATTTTTGATGTTTTATGATTTTTTTGGATTTTTGATGTTTTATGATTTTTTGGATTTTTGATGTTTTTATGATCTTTTTGGATTTTTTATGTTTTATGATTGTTTTGGTTTTTTGATGTTTTAAAAGGCTAATACCATGTGTTATTTCCCATGAAGACATAAGTCATGGAATTGCCCCTAGTCTAGTATAGGACCAACTTATTATGCATGAGGGGATTGATGGATGCAAAGGATGGTCATGAAGGAGAAGGAGACTAAATGTCAATGGGTCTTAGGCTATGGTAAGGATGAAAAATTTATTATGGATGGGTGACATGTGCGAATGGATGAGCAGGGGATGGAAGACTAGGTAGAGTGATAGTAGATGAAGGAGCATAGACTGACTACACATGGCACCTATTTTCCAGGTTTTCACCATGATACTCATCCAAAGTGCCATCGAAGTGGTTTTCACTTTTGGACGAATTATCTCTCTTTACTATTTTTTCTTCTTTTTTTGTCACCAAGATGCCTGTTTGCCAAGTTTTCATCAAGGTGACTATTTTTCTGAATTTTTTGTATTTTTTTATTGTCACCAAGATACCTGTTTGCTAGGTTTTCATTAGGGTGACTATTTTTTTTATTTTTTTGTATTTTTGACTTTTTGAAGGGATACTTTGAGAATTAAGTGTAATACTTGTGGAGGTGCATTTGTTGATAGGTTTTGGCAATGGTTCACTATCAAGAGTAGAGAGTTGATAAGCCCCAGATCCATATGTTGTTGTGATGATGTAAGGTCCCAACCAATTAGGTTCAAACTTTCCAATATTTTCTCAATCTGCTTGATTCTTCGAATTTTCTTTCAGGAATAAGTCATCAATGTCACAAATTCTAGGTTGGACCCTTTTATTGTAGTTGCGTAGAAGGAGATTCTAATATTCTTGAAAATGTGTCAAGGAATTCTATCTCTTTTCATCCAATAACTCTAGCTCATGTAGGTGGGATACACAACATTCTTCTTTATCAATTAACCCTTACATAGATACTCATAGGGATGGTCAACCTCTATAGGAAGTATGGCTTCACATCCAAAGACAAGGGAATACAAGGTGGCTCCTATAGGGGTGTGAACTATGGTACGATAGGCCTAAAGTAGGATTGAGTTGGAGGTTCCAATCATGGCCAACGTCATTGACAGTCTTCTTTAAGATTTTAAGAATGGTCTTATTAGATGCCCCAGCTTGGTCATTACCCTAGGGGTAGTACGGGGTAGCAAAATGGTGTTGGATATGAAATTTTTCGCAAAGTTCATAGACATCTTGATTCTTAAAAGGGTGACCATTTTCTGTAATGATGGACTGCGAGATACCATAGCGGAATATAATGCAATTTAGGATGAGCTTGGCTATCTACTTTCTAGTAATGTAGGTAATTGGGATGACTTCAATCCATTTTGTAAAGTATTCAGTAGCAACAAGGATAAACTTAAGTTTGTTTTTAAAAGTGGGATGGATATTTCCTATGAGGTCGAGTCCCCATTGAGAGAATGGCCATGGTGATGTAAGAGGTTGTAGTTCCTTAGTTGGCACATGTATGAAATCTCCATGAATTTGACATTGGTGACATTTCTTCACAAAGTGATAGGAATCATGTTCCATTGTAGGCCAATAATATCCCATCCTCATGAGCTTTTTAGCTAGGGTTGGACTAGTAGAGTGAGCTCCACATATACCGTGATGTAACTATTGTAAGGTTGTTTGTGCTTCATTTGAGTCAAGACATCGAAGGAGGGTGTTATCTAGGCTGCGGAAATAAAGGGTATCTTTGATGATGGAATATTTGGATGCTTGTCAAATAAAGGTTTTATGTTGGTTGAGGGACAAGTCGGGAGGGATAATTTGGTCATGCAAATAACTATAAATTTCTTTGTACCAATGAGATTCAAGACCAACAAGTTCACACACAAGTTTGATTTTGGGGACATCAAAATCAAGGATCAATAGTTGTTATATCAATAACTCATGTTGTGATGCATTGTTAGGAATGTCCAAGAGAGATCCAACTGTAGTCATTGTGTCAACTACTTTATTCTAGATTCTTGGTATTTGTTCAAAGTTAATAGCACCAAAGTACAGTCAAAAACTATCCAGCATGCACTTGTATGGCATCAGTTTCTCATCCTTGGTGTCATAATCATCATTAACTTGCTTGATGACTAGTTGGGAATCACCGTAAACTTGAAGATCCTTTATTTTTCATTTTATTGTCATTCAGAGTCCTGTCAATAATGCCTCATACTCAGCTATGTTTTTAGTGCATGGAAATGCTATTTGAAATGACTTGGGAATGGAATCTCCTTAAGGTGCGATGAATAGAATTCTAGCTCCTAAATAGTGACTTGTGCAAGACCCATCGAAGTACAGTTTCCATGTTGGTGTGTCTATGAAAAAGATTGATTCTTCTAAGAAATTGAATATCGAAGGATGATTTTCCTTTACTAGTGCATCTGTTATTTGATTAGTTATCACTTGTCCTTTTATTACTTTTCAGTCAACATACTGAATGTCATATTCACTTAGGATCATAACCCACTTAGCTAGTCTTCCTGTTAAAGCTACTTTGCTAAGAAGGTATTTCAAAGCATCAATTTTGGAAATCAATTTTGTCTTGTGATTCAACATGTAATGTATCAATTTCTATGTTGTAAATACAATTTCTAGACACGCTCATTCAATAGGGCTATAGTTCAACTCATATCTGACTAAGGTGTGATTGATATAATAAATTTCTCATTCTTTGCCATCATTGTCATTATGTGCTAACAATGCCCCCAGTGCTAATGTAGTTGTTGTCACACATAATATCAAATGTCTTCCATCAACTAGAGGCATAAGAACTAGTGGATTCAATAGATAATTCTTGATTTGATCAAATGCTTCTTGACATTTCTCTATCCAATTGAAGGGAATTCCTTTTTGTAACAAATGTTGAAATGGATGGATCGTATCTGCTAGCTAAGAAATGAACCTATGGATTGATTACAGTCTTCCTTGTAGAGTCATTAACTAACTGATGTTGGTTGGTGGTGGCATTCCCAAGATAGATTTTACTTTTGTGGGATCAACCTCTATTCCTTTGTGGGAGACAATATATCCAAGAATTTTGCCAGATTGGACCCCGAAAACATATTTCTTTGGATTTAACCTGAGTTTATACTTTTTGAGTCGTGTGAAAATCTTGTCCAAAACTATTTGGTGACCACTCCATTCTATATATTTTGAGAGAAGTTCATCAACATAATTCTCCATAAGTATGTGCATATAATCATGAAAAATAATAGTCATGGCTCTCGAATATGTAGCTCTAGCATTTTTAAGCCCAAATAGCATGACATTCCAACAGAAAGTTCCCCAAGTGCATGTGAAGGTTGCCTTAGGCTGATCTTCAGGACTAATTCTTATCTGATTGTAGCCCAAGAATCCATCCATAACTAATAGCATTTCATATCCAATAGTGAGGTCTACTATGATGTCAATATTTGGTAAAGGAAAATCATCTTTAGGACAAGCTTTGTTGAGATCTCTTAAATCCGTTCATACTCTGATTTGACCATTTGGTTTGGTGACAGGAACAAGGTTTGATATCCAATTTTTGTAATCAATAGAGCGTATGAACCCCACGTCCAAAATTTTCTTTAATTCTACCTTGACCAAGAGTATAATCTGCGGGTACATTTTCCTTAGCTTCTATTTATATGGTTTGGAATTTGGTAATAGTGGTAGGTGATGTAAAACAAGCTCGGGATCCAATCCAGGCATATTAGCATATGACCATGCAAAATTAACTTGTATTTTTGAAAATAATTCTATAAACTTAGGCTTTTCCTTAGTGATCAGATATGCTACCAATTGTATGATTCTAGAATTGTCTTGTGTCCCAATGTTCACTTCTTATGTTTCTTCTTTAAGAAATGGTGATATCTCTTGGTCTATAGGAATATTGTCCATTCCTCCTTCCTTAGATGCCTCAGAGAGGTTTTCACCTTCAGATACATCCTTTATTTTTAATTTTTCATGGTTAGTAGGCACCTTTTGGTTTTCACCTAAAGACCTATTATTTTTTATTTTTACTTTTTTCATTTTCACTTTTGTGACTAGAGGAAAGGATAGCCTCACCAAAGTATGTTGCACAATTGAGTTCTATGAAAAATCCAACCTTATGAGATCCCCACTTGGTATTCCTTCATGAAGTCCCATGAACCCAACAATTACTTTGTCATTATCAAATGTGTCTAAACTTGGTGCTTCTTGTTGATCCCAATCTATGAGTTGTGGGTAGACAAGGGGTAAGCCACCATTGGTATTGTCAAGGGTCATGGTGTAGGTAGATAGGGTAAATATGGAAGTAGAGTCATCAGGTTCCCAAGAGGTGAAATATATAGTTTTCTAGAAGTGTTTGATCCATTCTTCTCTTTTCAAGAGGACCTTTTGGCAGGGACTTGGTGAGTTTTGCAGGGAACCAATTGTAAGCATTTGATTAAATGTTTCTTCAAGGGGAGGCTTTCTAGGTTATCTAATTTTTTTTATCAAGGTCCATGTCAATAGTGGAGGATAAATAATCCTATTCATACTCATTGGAATTGATGTCAAAGTCTCAAGATTCCTCGGATGTCTCGATCTCATCTAAAGCATCAACAACCTCACTCGAAGGTAACCCAATACCCTGGATAGTCACTTTTACTTGTACAAACCATAACCTTTGGTGCTTTAGTAATTTAGGAGGTTGTAAGTGTTCCAACATTCATTGTTTATTTAGGCCAAGGCCGCTATGTCCATCATATCCTTTTCATTTCATTATTAGGAACCCTTTTGGATACTGTTCAACTGGCAATTTCTTAGGTTTAGTTTCCTCTTCTTTGTACAACCATGTGATAATTTGGTCATCTAAAGACTATTTTTCTAGCTCATTCCATTTAGTGAAGGTGGTAGGGGGATTATGGATGATGAATTTAGGCTACATAGGATGCGGTTTTCCATAAGACCTAGGCAATTTAGGTAATTTTACAATGAGAAAGAGACTCTTCATGTTGTATTCTCTGCATCCTTTGTCTTGAATATGGATCTTGGGTGTGGAAGGTGTGGTAAATGGGGTGGATAATTTGACAAGGGAAGATGGATCAATGTAGTGGGATGGAGTGGTGGATGAGGTGGAGGATGAGACCTCTCGATTGATGGGCACTTGAAATTCAACAATTCCTTTTAGGTTTGTGCAACATTGAAATGGATTTGGGTCACCAAGAATAGTAATTTAAGTGCCATTATGGGGAAAATTGAGGCATTGGTGGTAGGTGGATGGGATAGCCTTCATGGCATGAATCCATGGGCAGCCAAGGAGAAGATTATAGTGTAAATCTAGATCCAAGACATGAAACATTACATTCTATATTGTTGAGCCAACTCTTACAAGAAGAAAAATTACTCCTTTGGATGAATGTTCGACAACATCATAAGATTTGATCACAATTTTCTTGGTTTGATCTATAAAATTCTTAGATTATCCCAATGCTTTCACCAATTTTAGTGAGAAAATGTTCAGATCTACTCCACTAACTACTAGGAGTCATCTGATCTTATGTTTATTAACACATACTTCAAGGTGTAGGGCATCATTATGGTCAGACTTTTGTGTGGAAAAGTCTTGTTCAGAGAAGGTGACATGGTGTGGTATAGCTAGGTATCCAACCATGGCTTGAAATTCATTGATATCTATATTATCAGGTACAAATGCATCTTACAAGGCTTTATCAAGGATAAATTTGTGTTGTGGTGATATGAAAAGGAGCTCTAGAATGGAAATTTGTGTGAGAGTCTTCACTAGATGATCTAGGAGAGTATATTGTCTTTTTCACTACGGATTAGAAGGAGATCTTGGAAGAGTTATCTTGGCTCTACGAGTGGTGATTGCACATTCTAAACTTGGCTTGTTAATGGTAATGGTTTCAATGCAATCATCAAAGGGTCTAATGTTAAGGATAATAGTACTATAATCATGTTTGATGGTGGCATAATTAGAATTGTTTTCACTCATTGAATTGGAGGGTTTTCCTTTGTCATGGTCTTGTAGGGGAGTTTTAAATATGGTATGATCAACATTGGTTTTTCCTTGTGAATCATCTATCAAAATGGTTCCATTTTCAACAAGGTCTTGAATGATATTTTTGAGTGTCCAATATCTAAATGTTTTGTGTCCTTTTCCACGGTGATATTCACAGCATTCATCTTCCTTCCACCAATTAGGTTTGATTAATGAAGGTTCATAATTTTTAATATCTAGTAGTTGAATGAAATTAGATTACAAAATTTGTTTTAGGATTGATTCAATGGGTTCAACCAATTTGGTATATGTTCTCTTGGAATGTGGAGGACCTTTGTGTTATTGATCGTTTTGGATTACATTCAATATTTGGTTCTGACCTTGTGCTTGGGTGTTTGATGTGTTTGATGTATTTGATGAGGAAGGACCTTTGAGATAAATTGTTGGACCTTTGGTTATCAATTTGGCATCAACAACTCCATCATTTATGACATTCTTTTTTTAGGACCAATATTTTCCTTTGTCATTATTGGATTTTGGAGTCTCTTTGTGTATTTTGACCAATCCTTTTGTGACAAGACCCTTTTCAATAAGGACACCTTTCTCAAGGATCTCGTCAAAAGTCGTGCAACATTGGATTTGAATTTGACTCATCAATTCACCATCCACAAACATGCTAACCAAACTTCACAATCTTTGGTAAAATGAGGTAAGTGAATCCCCTTCTTCTTGTTTGGTTGTGCATAATGTTGCAAGGGTGACATCACTTTCAATGCTATAGGCAAAGTGATTAATGAATTTCTCAGCTAGTTCACCTCATGTTCTAATCCCCAAAGGAAGATGTGCAAACCAATCTAGTGTTAGCCTTGTGAGACTTCATGGGAATAGTCTCATCAAATAGGTGGGATCATATGTGACTTCCATACGTGACATATTGAATTCTTGAATGTGTTCTACTGGATCCCCTTTCCCTTTTTACTTAGGTAAAGATGGTGTTGTGAAATGAGGGGGAAAGGGTGGCATGTATAGATTTATGTCAAATGAAAAGGGGCATAATTCCTCCATGGAATAAGTTTTCTTGTTGGTTCCCAATTGCATGTTTGTCATTTGTTTTTGGATGGCTTGTATTTGTTGCATCAAAGTATTTACAAGAGATGGTGTTGCATTGGTTTGATTTGGTGTGATGGTGTTGGTGTTGAGGTCATATGTTGGATTGGTATTTTATGGCATGGGACCTTGGTTTCCTTGTTGGTATTGATGTGAAAATGTGGCATTTGTTTTGGTTTGATTTGGAGGAAAATTGGCATTTAGATTCATCCCAAAATTCATGTTTTTGTTTTGTATAGTTTTCTAGAATTGAGGTGTAGGCCCTTGATTTGTTCCTTGGATTTGAAAAGTTGGTCCTTGATTTGTGTTTTGGAAAGATGGCATAGGTCATTAATTAGCATTTTGAAATGATGGTGTAGGTCCTTGATTAATGTTTTGAAATGATGGGTTGGGTCCTTGTCTAATGTTTTGAAATGATGGGATAGGTCCTTGGCTAATGTTTTGGTTGGGCACCCTTTGTGGGACAATGTGAATCCTTCTAGATTTGTTTGGTTGGTTTTGATTAGATGAGGGTGTAATATGAAATTAGAATGGACCTTGGTTTTTGTTTTGAAGTGTAGGTATAGGACATTTATTTTTATTTTTAAGTAAGGGTGTGGAACCTTGTGATATAGGACCTTGATTTGTGTTTTGAAAAAGACGATTTGTAAAGGTCTTACCCATGGAATTTCATGAGCTTCCAAATGTGAAATTTTGTCCTTGTGTAATAGGATGTGTCACCTTGTTTCTAAATGTGGAGATGTTAGGATATGTGTGGTAGTGGTTTTCATGTGTGTAGTTGTCCCAAGTGGTATAGTTGATAGTTGTTGTGAAGATGGCATGCCAAATGCAAATGGGTTTTGAGTATCTTCTTCTCCAATGGTTGAGACATCAAAACCTTGAGGGAGTTTGGCACCCTTTTTGGCTAGTGCATAGAAGAATATATTAGGGTTGGAACCAACGAGTTGATAAACCATGCTCAAAACCCTTGGGTCTTGGTAAGCTCTTTCAATTTCTTTAAGAGTTAATTTCTTGTTGAATTCATGTAGGCTTAAATTCTCCAATGTAGGGTCTCTTTGTGGTGTTTCTCTTTGTGGGGTGCATTGATTTGAATTTATCCCAAGGGTGGTGTCATGAAAGGGATCACTTGAGAAATCCATGTCCTTTCTTTTGGTTCATGACCTTGTTTCAACCATGTGAGACTTGCAAGTTGGAAGGTAATGCAAGGTGATAATGAAGCTAAACAATGTTTTTTTATTTTTTTATTATAAGGATGCAAGGTGAGTACGGAAGGATAATGATGAAGCTAGATAAAAATAATGGATGCAAAGGATACCAAAGGTAGACTAATTAATGATGAATAATAATGACAAGGAGACTAAATGATGCTAATTTAATGATCAAAGGTAATGGTGCAACTAAGGTTAAGATGAAATTAAGCTATGGTTTTGTATTTTTGGGATATAAGGAAGCAAAGTGTAAAGTATAAGATTAAGGAGTGATAGGATGATAGTGATACTATGGTCAAATGGGATGATATGAACCTAAATGAGACTAAGATAATTCTAAGGACATGAATCCTAAAAATTTAAGACATAGGATGGTAACCAAGCTAATGTAGGTCCAAGATAACAAACCCAAATGCCATTGACCTTTGTGAATATTCAAGATGGTAATTTTGACAAGGATGAGTCCAAGCTAGGACACAAGCTTGGGACTCAAATTTGACCAAGAAGATAGTGAGTGACAAATGTTGGTAAAATGAAAGATGAAATTCAATGACAAATTGAATAAGCAACCATGGACTGTCCAAAGGTTAGTAATCTTTCTATGTCTAAATTTTGTGAAAGGATAAGTGCAACCTAAAGGTCTAGGATTAATTATGCAAAGAAAAAGGGTGAGGAAAGCAACCTATGATGCAATGCAATCCTAAATGGAAATGCTGGAATGGATAGGTAAAGGCTTGTAAGTATCTGGTTTAGAAGTCAGGTTCATTGTAAAAATGATTTGATTGAATTTTGGATAAGGATTTTGTGAGTTTCAAATTATCAGGCAGTTGCGGCACTATTTTCTTAGATGCGTCATTTCCAATTGTGATTTTTTGTTTATCAGTTGTGGTTCACAAAGTCAGTTGTGGCTCTGTTTCTATAGATGTGGTTCAGGTTATCAGTTGCAGTTTTCTAGTGAGCAGTTGTGGCACAAAAAGTAGTTGTAGGCTTGTTTTTAACAGTTGCAGTCACAGAATGTTGATTTTGATCTTTTGAAGGTTTTGACCTAGTTTTTGAGTGGGTTTTAACTAATTTTGGTGGAATTTTATTTGGAAAACACAAAATATAGTCACAAACACTTGTTTTGTTTTGATTTTGGATGTGAAAAAGTTTGATTTCAAGATAAAACACTCATAGACAACATGCACAATTACTATGGTTGGCAAGGAAACCACTGGTTTATATCCCCACTTGGATTTCTTGAGCCACTTAAATAAGGTAGACATCTAGAGACTTGGTGGCACTGGATCCCCCTTACACAACACTCATTTCTCGGGCTCACCAAGTCTCACTCCCCAAAGAGGAATTTTTGTCTCTACACATGCTTAGTGAAAATGTGGAGTGGCTTCATAGGTCTGACCTCTTGTAATCAATGAGCGTATAAAAGGTTTTTGGCCACTAATGCAATTGGTTCTTAGTAAGGGTTTTCATTCAAGGTGTCCATACATGTGGCATGATTAGCTCAAGATTATGGTCAATCAAGAGGCCTCCCAATCCCTTCCTAAGAAAGGATTTTGATGTAACTCATGGGGCTACTGAGGGTGGCACTTATTAGTATGACACATATGCACTTGTTGCTTATGAATTTCATCACAAACACTTTTCTTATATAGTGGTTTGAAAGAGCTTGGCGTTAGCTTGTTACCGCTTGGGTCATTCCCACCTTTTGAAGCGGGGTGGTAGGCCCTCTAAAAGAAAGGTACACAATAGCAAGGAAGTACATTTTTTTGATCTCCCAGATCACATGAAGTATAAGGAGAGAGCATATGCAATGCCTTTTCCTCACACTTGCATGGGTTTCATTTTAATTCTAAATCCAAATGTGGGGGTGGTTGTACAAGTTCCAAAGAAATTATTTTGATCCTCAAGATCTCCAAGTGGCGTGAGAGGGGAGCATACATATTCGATGAAAATTTGCAAACCACAAAACATAAAAGACACTTGTAAACTTTAACCTTTGCTTATGATTTGAAGACACTTGGATTCTTTTTACACCAATGATGTGTGATGCATGTTCATTTTAATACCCATGAGTAAGAGAATGCATTTTTTTGTTTGTTTTAAACCCTTATGAATGAGAAATGCAAGTTTATTTTACCCTTATGATCTTGATGCAAGTTGTAGTTGTAGCACACAAAAAAAAAACAGAAATTGATTATGCCTTAAAATGAAAAAAAATGAAAGCTTGATTTATTTGTTGTTTCTAAAGATTTTTTTTTGAAATATCCTTAGATCTAAAGCCACACGCTAAAAAGAAATAGTTAGCACATAAAAACCTTAATCTACTTGAAAACCCAAAAGGAAAAATTAAAGAAAATTAAAAACAATTTTTTTTATACCTATCAGGTGATTGTGTCACTCAGCTACAGTTGTCACTATGTTGCATCACGATATATCAATTGCATCGTGATTTCAAATCTTAAACTCCTACACATAGATGCGTTGTTGTTTTTACAGATGCGTCAGTATTTTTGAATTTAGCTTCCTACCTAGTAGTTGCATTGTTTCTCTTAGCAGATGCTCCGTTTCTTCGCAGTTATGTCACTACGCATCTCAGTTGCATCATTCCATACAAAAACCTGCAAAAACAAAAATAAAATTCATATGGATCCTGTAAAAACTCATCTTCATGTCGGGTTCACCAATGTAAGATGGGTAAAAATGATATAGCCTAGCTTTTAGTGACAACCACAACACTTCTAAGCTAAAACCCAATCCAAAACAAGAGAATATAAAAAAACCATGAGGAGAACAAAATAATAAAATGAAAGCACTCCCCATGTTTTAACTTCAATCACTTCCCTTGTCTCTCCTCATTCTTCTTTTGCAAATATTCCCTCAGATTTGTACTAGAAATGTGCAAATACCTACAAATTGTAAGCAAGAAAATTGGAGATAAGTGGTTGTTAAATCCAAAATGGAGGAGGAAGGCTTCTTTGATAGACAACCATTCGAACGAACGTTCAAGATCAAGCTTCTAGAAAGATGCCAAGATCAATGATTGAGAGGACATGCAACACAGAGGAATGAGGGTTGTAAAACGGATGGTCAAGATTAGAAAGAGCCCAAAGATTATCGACAACTGAGATTTGAAAATGAGATAGTGAAGGAAGAAAATGGAGGAATTAAAAATTGAAAATAATTAATTCTTGAGAAGGAATCTCTGGACAAATGGAGGCATAAATAATTTATGCAAATTATTTATTTGAGAAAAAGGCAAGTGGGAGAAAATGGACATTTAATTAAAATGATTTATGAAATCGATTTAATTAAATGGGGAAAATGTATATGAGACATTAAATAATTAATCTAAGTTAATTATTTAATAGAGGAGAGAAGTGTCATTAGATAATTAAATAATTTTGACAATTATTTAATTATAGAAGAATTAAAAGATCAATGAATAGGTAAATAATTAATAATAATTATTTAACTATAGATGAATGATGATAGGAAAATAATTAAATAAATAGTAATTTATGTAATTATTGAAGAAAGGGGGTGTTAGTGATGCAATTAATTTTATTTAATTGATCAGGATAGAACAAAGGTTAAGAAGTGAATTAATTAAATAATTAAAGATTATTCAATTAATAGAGGAATATGATCAAGAATGATTAAATAATTAGAATTATTTAATTATCTATAGATGAAGACCAAGAAAAATGACTCTTGTAGATTGAGACATTTTTCAGTGTCTACACCTACATTGCATTTAATCTCTTCCTTATTTTTGACTGTATAGCCTTCTTTCTATCTTGTCTCATTTGTATAATGTGGGAGATGAGCTTAGATTTCACCACTTATGGGTTTATTGCTAAAGTGTAAGCGATGTTGGTGCTTAAGGTTGATACCTTCTCTTGGGTGGTTTTGGGAAGTCTCATTGCCACTACGTTGTGTGTTGTTCTTGTATTGATCATTCAATTAGTACATTTTGTAGTGAGGAGGGCTAGATTCCACTGCTTGAGCATTGTATCTTGTTTCTTCTATGATATTGTTGAAAAGGTATAGAATCAAGCAAAATGTTGTGGTCTTCTTGAGATTTTTTTGTGAAGTTGATAGATGTTTTCTATGATTTCATCACTAGGCATGTCAATTTTAATGGGTTGTGTTGTGAAGATGGCTACAACTCTAGCTCCATGTTCCCTTTTTGCACCTAGGATAGGGCTTGTTTAGCAACCTTCAAATCCAATGGGAAAATTTATTTACTTTGGTAGTGTTTTCCTATAATAATAATCATTAGACATTACTTAGAATGGCTCCATATCCAACCTTAAATGGAAGAGCCTTTAGAACACTAATAAATTGGTCAGTATTTGAATTTAAATAAATGGAAGAATAATTTATATAGATTGAATAATTACTAAAGGAATCTCAATATCGATGAAAGAGTTTACTAATTTAAAATAAATATAAACATTTTTATTTAATGGATGTCTAAAAGTGCAATCTTCAAAGGGAATCCTAAAATTTTAAAAAAAACTCTATATTATATCATAAATTTATAGGGATTTTCAAACTCTTTTATATAAAAATAAGTTTGTGAGAACATTCTATTCAAAATATTGATTTTCTCAAACTTCTCATCCCTTTGAAATGTGTGTGATGGTTGTGTGTATTAGAGTGTACTTTTCTTTTAATTCATTTTTTTTTAATGTGGGTCAATGTTTCCCTCCCTTACTAGTCATTATATATAAACTAAAGGGAAATTTAAAATTGCACATTAGCTTGATGTGTTCAAGGACTAATCATAATTTATTTTGATTATCCAAGACAATCATGAGAGTGTTCACTATCCTACATCATCATTCTAGCAATACTACATACTTTCCTATTTCCTTAAATCATTATTCAAAGCAACTGAATTAGTCCACCTAGGAGCTTGATTATAAGAGAATAAATCCTTGTGTAACAAGCTCCTAAATGGTATGCATAGACATAATCTCATTTCAAACATCTAGGTACAATGCTCGGTGAGGAAAATTTAATACATTTAACAATTGCTTATTAATTGATCTCCATCGATCTAAATTTAATTTTACACACTTAATCAATTCTAAGTGTAAAGATCAATTTTGCAAGCATGTATTTAAACCAAAGAAAAATTTAATATATTTATAAATACTAAAGAAGTTATCTAAACAAGATCATAATATTTAAATTAGTTGACAAATAAATTTCTAACATCTTGAATAATACATTTCATCCTTAAAATTCAATATGAATACCTAATTTTATTTTAATTCTAAATTTATTATTATATCATTACATTATTTTTTATTAATTCCAACTCTACAATTCAATATTTAATTATCTATCTAAATAAATTATAATGAAAAGAAAATGTTTTTCATTGTAAATTAATATTTACAATTATATTAATGTTTTTTATATAATTGATAATTTAAATAGAAATTAATATTTAATTAATTTACAAATGATAATATAATTAAATTTAATATATTTATATATATTTTTTAAATAAAATATTTTTTTAATTAATAAAAGAATGAATATCATATATTTTAGAAGTTAATATAATAGATATATTAAAATCTATGTTAATAATATTAACAAAGTATGAAAAATTGCTTAAAGTTATGCAAATTTCCTTCTCCTAATATGGTATGGCATGGTGTCTATGCATTATGAGCTTTATGGAGTACACTCCAAGATATGCATGTTTAAATGTTAACATGCATATATACCCATATATGCTATGGGTTCTTTAAGTATGCTAGATAGGTCAATCAACTCTTTAATAATTTCATACATGTAGATATCATGAACCTTGTGGTGGATGATAGTCTTGAACTACAATGATACAACCAGAGGGATCTAAGGTGATGCCACTCTAAAGACATAGAATGATGTAAAAAGAATGTGCTAGAATCATATCAAATTGAACTTACGAGTAAGCATTAGGAAATAAATGACCGATAGGGATCTAAGGTGAATTCACAACAACTAGATATGAGCTAAGGATGTTATGTTCTCTTGCTAGAAGTTATTAATTAGTCTTTAGCTTCAATGGGTTGGGATTAACCAACACACTCTAAGATCTAAATTTTTAAGGGATGGGGGTTTCCTTGAAAGTCAGGAATTTGGTAGGGTCGAAAATTATGAGAGCTTGAAATTTTTTGGGTGTAGAGTCATGTAATACCAATGTGTGTGTGTGTTGTGGAGTTGATTCATGTCCTCTAGAAAAAATAAGGTCACTTGTACTGTAAAAAATGACTTGTGATCTTTTTGAGGAAATGCACAATGTTTTATGGTATAGGACCATGTCTAGAACATTACATTTGAGGGGTAACTAGAGGTGGCGAGCTAGGCCTAAGGTGTGGAATTGAGATGTGGTTGAGCCACAAAGAAATAGAAAGGGGGAAGAGAATGTAACTTTCCTACATTGGATGTTGATTACTTAGAGTAGATGAACTCTTGGAAAGTTGGGTTGATAGGGTGATAGGTTGGCTTGGTGGCCAAGGTGTAAGCTAATGAATAGTATCATGAGATCAAGAAACCATTATTGAAGAAGAGTCTTGGAGACTGAGCACTGGTATTTTTAGATGGATTTGGTAAGGCATATTGTGGGAATTTGTAGGTAATGTTGAGTGTGATGAAGTTGCAAGTGGATCCAAGTCAACTAGAGTATAGGTGTCAGTGAAGAAGGGTGATACAAAGAAGGCTTTAGAAAAATGAGGTAGATTTGTTGAGAGAGGTTGGTTGTTGCTTTGGGTTGTAGTGTTGTGGGAAAGATTGGGCACAAGGCACGTCATGAGACAATGTAATAGGAAAGAAAGTACCATAGAAAATTAAGGTTGTAAGATTGAGTGTGAATTATGCAATTTAGAGTGGGAACCTTCTTCAAGGAAGTATACCAAGTCAGAATCATAATTTTTTTGGAAGTATGTTAGAATTGGAGTTTGATGTAGTACTGAGTAATCATAGGATATAAGTGTATTCAGAGGGATATGTTGGTGATTATTTTGGGTTGATTTTCTAGGGACAAGAATGGTTTCCATACATGCCATTAGGTTAGTCAATGGGAAATTAGAGCGACACAATGAAATAAATCCATAAAGCCAAAGGTGGAATGTGTTAGATCTAAAAAAATTCACCTTAATTTCTACTGGTCTTCATTACCCCATTCACATTTCACCTACATCAAAAAAACTACCGCCTTTGGTTTTGCACTGTGTTTAACATGAAATGCAACAATTTGTGTGACAAGATCCATAAAAATCATTGGAATCACCTTTTTATATGTTCATTTATTCCTGTAGATAATTCTTTCATAAAAATCACCTTCCCCTAGATTCAACTTAATTTTGGTTTAACTAATAGTGAAAGACCTATATAAACTCAAATAATCACCAATGAACCAATCTATGACCCTTACCACAATCCCATAGCAATAAAATGAAGCCCAAGTGGGTTGGTAGTGCTTAACTCATAAAATAAAATATAAACCGCCATATCGCAAAGGAGTTAAGTAGCATACGTGGTCAAGTGTTATACATCGCTACCTCGAAATAAGGAGATTTAAGCAGAGCAGTAGTATGGAAAGCATTAGGTAGATGAAGATGCCACAATACCACATGATTTCAATAATATAACAACAACATAGTGGTATGTATCCCACTACCCTGCGACCATAAAGACTAAAGGCAACATAGATAGAAGGCATAAAACCCAGTACTGCCATACTATATTGAGTAGGATAAGCGATAGTGGTAGTACGGTAAGACTTGTTGTGACATCATTATAGATTAAATATATGACATCACATCAATCACCTCGATGTGTGTATCCAATGGTGCATAATCAAATTCAAGGCATACACTTATTGTGAAAATATTTGGTAGAAGCTTGGTATTAATGCTGATAAGACTGAATTTGAATGCCATTAAGAACAAGAGCTTCGCCCGACTGTTGCACTCATTTGCAAAAAACTTTCATGAAGGGAGCTAGGGATACTAGAGGAAGAGCTATGCAATTTTCAACACTCAGGTAAGTGAACACGTAACTCATTAAAAAAGATCGATTGGTGTAAATTTATTCAAAAGCTCTGTTATTTTGAAATTTTAGTGGAACAAGTAGAATCATGCCACCTAAAAGGAAACATTAGAAACTAAGAAGGGTAAAATTGAAATTAAGAATGAAGAAACTAAAACAAAAAAGAGGCCTCTCCATCAGTCCATTCTAGATATACTCCTAGGGTCCACAAAGGAAGGTTTCAAGAAATTCCTCATAGATACCGCACAAGGTTGTAGAGATGCCCTCATTCCTAAATCTAGATGGGACTTATTCTAGTATTTTTACAGTAAAAGAGATGGAAAATTCCCACTGCCGAACCTGTGTATGTTAGACTTGGCCAAACTGATTGTCCCAAATGTGTTTGTTGATGTGGAATTTATCAGAATAATAGCTAAACATTATCACCCTACTACTAAAACTGTGAGGTTGTCCAATGGTTTGCTGTTGGATGAAGTAACCAAGACAACTATCATTGAGTGTTTCAACTTGAAAAAACAAGCATTAACTAATATAGATCTATAGAAGAGTGAGGAGGATTATACTAGGTTGAGAAGAACTTACAAAAGTGACAAGCTTCCCCTATACATGAAGAAAGGTGTTGGCAATAGAAAAATCCCTATTTCCCCCTCCACTATCAAACCAATTACTATTACAAACCTTCAATACTACTTTATAAATACATATCTTTCCCTATGCCAAATACTGGGGATGGATTCTCAGGACAAGATTCGAATAAGCATAATGATGATGGCCATGAGAATCCAAAATCCTGAGGCTAATATAGAATATGACTTTGCTTCATATCTTAAAAAGGCATTGAATGAAGAATTCATATAGGTTATAGAAGACAGATAACCCATTACATTAAGACATTATTCTCTTTTGTGTCATTTTATATTATACCAGAACCAAGACAGGTGGACCAAACAAATGGACTTGCCTAGAATTGATAAACAAGGGAACCCTATGCATGTTCAAAAGTGGTGATATATTTGGGATAGTTGGTGTAAAAACTTGAGATTTGTCATATTTTATGATGATTTTGTGTACAAGATCCTAAGATTTTTGGGCCACATAATTCAAAGAATTCCCACTAAAATACTATAGCCATTGAGAACTCTAGCTCTAAAACCAGAGCAAGTCATACACATAACTTTGGTGACTAGTTCTTCCTGCCTGAAGTCAAAATAATAAGAGTTTATGGATTCCCTCTTGCTCTGCACATACTACCAAAGTTTTTTCCACTTATATTGGCATTTATAGGGTTTATGTGGCAAATAATGTGGATGGAGAAGGAGGTGATCCATAAATAGAAGGGAACATTTTGGCCAAACCTTACTAAATGTGAGGATTGGTCAATAGGCTCTAACACATTGGAGGAGTTGCAATATTATTTGAAGATAAGATATTCACAATCATATTAATTATGTAAGACACAATCTCCTCACCAAGTAGACTATGAAGAAGATGTGATAAGAAATTGTCTTACTCCTTTAGAAGTATTTTATAGAAAGAAAAAATGGGGAATTATGAGGAAACTTGAGGAAGAAAGGAAACAAAAGCACAAAGATTTATCAGGCTACTTTGTTGAGGAGAAGGATCATATCAAAAGAATAAATTTGATAATTGATAGATTTGACGAATTTTATGGTAAATCTTTTGCAGGAGGGGAGGCATGTCTTCAAGAACATAGTGGCACGATAATTGTAGAGCACACTCTAAATACAACATCAAAATATCCCATGGAACAACCACCTCCTAAAAGACAAAAGACAAAATGGATTGAACCACTATTCTCTTATGAAGAAATTGAAGGGGTGGGAGACACTGAAGAAGTAGCCAATGTATTACAGTCATTGAAGGATGATGTTGAGGTTGACTAGCCAGTCCATGAAACTAATTCTAATACACTTGAAGAAAGGATGGATGATGAAGAAAGGGAAAGTAGAGAAATACATTAAGATGAAAGAGAGGTTGCAGCTCGACGCTTCATAGAAGATGATGAGTTTATTAAAACTCCATAATTCAAATATTTTTGGACAAGGATGAAAGTAAAATAATTTGAGGAAAGAGTGGAGATAAATAAAATCAGGACTGAGGAATCCCAACATGATTAGGTGGTGGCACAAACCTTCAAGGAATTAAGAATTGACAAGATTGACATTAGTCCACAGGAGGCTAGAGAAACAATTTTAAAGAGTAACATGCTCCTTTTCCCTAGTTTGGAGTTAAAGAATATGATTTTTCTTGACCAAGTATGGGCCCAAGAAAATCCTATGCTAGTTGCATAGTTTGATTCTGATGGAGTGAGTGGTACAAGATATAATCCAAAGATTGAGACCCTAGCTATATGGATCAAGAAAAAGAATACATAGAAGCCAAGGCTATTGGATGTAGTACATAGAATGAAAGGGGAAGCCATGGTAAGAAAATTACAAGACACAACCCATTTGGAAGGTACCAGTATGACTATGCATTCAACCATGTTTACTCATGCTACTGTTAAAGGATTAGATAATAGACTAAGAGAATATGAGAATGAGAAAGAATTATTAAATGATGAAGTCAGTAAGTTGTTCATGGAGAATTTGAAATTAAAAGAGCAACTAAGAGGATTAGGTACTTCATAGAGAAAAGAGATGTGAACTGTAGATTTTTAGCACCCTAGGTCTTTCTAGCACTTCTAGGGTTTTTCACCTAAAAGGAGAAAGTAGGGCCAAAAGTATAGCTAGGTTCACTCAAATTATGTAATGTATGATGTTATTAAGGTTAAATGAAATGATCTAAGTGTAGTTATATGAAATAATTGACTGATTATGTATGCAAAACCTATGATTTATGCAATGTTGGAAAACACAATGATGTTTGCAAACAATGAACTATGAATGAACAAGTGCAAAACATAATAGAAAGAGGTTGAATAAGAGTGCACCTGGGTAGAGATTGGAGAATCTAGAATCTTCTAGATTATGTTTGAAATCACAAAAAAATAACTAGTGGGACTCATTCGCCACTCATTGTGTATCAATCCTGCTTCTAATGAAAAATGTCGGGAACAGGTTTCTGAGTGTCGGGATCCAAAATCTGACAAAATCTAGATTTCCATCCTTAAGGTGGGAATAATTTGCCACTAATGGATAATTAGTCCTCTCTGAAAATTTTGAGAAATCAGGGGACAATTCTGTAGCACCAGATTTGAGATTGTCTGCTCGTCAGGTTGTCAAAGTCAAATCTGCAGAAAACGAACAAAATGTCTTCTCTAAGCTTGAAATAGGATGTAGTTGACTTGAAACACTTTGTTGACTTCTCATCCACTTTTCAACACCTAAATACTTGTCAAATATGCATACATAAGTCTACAAACACACATGCAAAAGGGGGAAAATGGTTAAGGGTTATGTTATAGGGATTTTCCTTGGTCAAATACCACTTTGATAATCAAACCCTTAATGAAATAATGAAATGAAGGAGAATGATAAAAAAATAACATGAAAATGTTATCAACTTACCAAACCCTTGTTAAAGAAAATTTGAAAATATGTCAGTGGCAGCTCCAAAATGCTTAATTAATGCTTGATTATAGGATGCAAAGTGCTCAAATGCTAGTTGAATGCTTGAATGAGTTAGAATATTTTAGGAGATGTAAAATGAGGAGAAAAACACTTATTTATACACACTTGTGCTTTAGTAACCTAATGATACCTCATCATAGGCCAACATCAAGTAATTTTGAATAAAAACCTGAAAGGAAATTTGAATAATTTTGAATTTCGAGCCAAGAGGAACTCATTTGCCACCCATGGAAAATGGGTCCCACCTTGGACTTGAAAGTGGGTGTCGATAATTAAATCATATTTAATGTTATTTGTTAGGTTTACATTCAAAATACACTTAATTAAGCCTTATAAGGACATAAAGGGTTCAAATAAAGCATAAGAAAGGTGTAAATAGTGAAATTATGCCTAGAAAAGTGTGAAATCTTGTTACAAGACTTTACAACACTTCAAAATAGGACTTGATAAGTGATGAAAAGGTGATTTTTAGGTGAATTGTAATGAATAGAGTCTAGAAAAGTGTAGAAATGTTTTACAACACTTCACAACACCTTCACAAGATGTCATAATTTAAATTTTAAGGACTTAAATGTGCATATTCAAGCCATATTACATCAATAAATCAAAGAAAAATAGACCAAACATTGGGAAGAAAGGCCTAAAAGACCATGAAAATGACAAGGGGCCATTTTTCTACAACACATTTAGCCCCCACTTTAGTGAGAGGATGAACTTGCTTCAAACTCACACTAAAGTAGCCATGCATATCGAGAGAGAGGTCCCAATGCACTTATGTTAGCAAGATGGAATAACAATGCTAAAGAGGGATGATCAAGCCCCCAGGATGAAGATCCCATGGAAAACTAGACATAAGAAGAAAGGAACACATAGGTTGAAATGAAGAGATAGGATGAAGCTTCGATCGTCTGTCCAACTAGTTGTGGATTAGATCTAGGCTATTCATTTGAAAAAGAGAATGCATACTCACTTTGGGGCAACAAAACTCATGGTGGTCCCCCAGGTGAGAAGACCCAAAATGGTGAAGTACATATGCTAGTTGGTATGGACTCACAAACACAAAGGTGGCTATGGGGAAATTTGTGCCACTAAATGGGCTTCCCGCTCAACCATATCAAAGTTATACCTCCTGATAACTTTAACAAGGCACCACAAAGGAAAATGTTGGTTTGTGCTTCATGAAAAAATTCAAGATACCAAAGGCATGCAAGTTGCGTTATGCAAGGTGGAAAAAAGTGCAAACTATAAAATGAAGAAATGTAAAATTTAAAATGTAAAAAATGTAAAAGTGTAAAATGGGAAGGATTTTTAAAAGGAGTCTTGTTATGTTTATGTGAGGTCTACAACTTAGGTAACATTGTGTTTAATGTCTCCAAGAGAGGACCAATCAAAGAATAAATACTCACAACTTAGGGGATGTAGTGTGTCGCATCAGGCCACCAATAAGAAAGTAATATGCTAAGATATATCACTCTTATGAAGGACATCACACCAAATGTCATCCACAAAGTGACAAACACATCATATGAAATGATAAGGCTGCACTAAGAACCGAGAATGTAAAATGAATTATGGTAATGTATGCCCCCCACTTTAAAGGAATTTCCACACATTATTTTGTGAGCAATTACTTTAAAGTAGCGAAGGAAGGAAAATGCAAAAAGTAAAAACAAGACATGAGAGCCAACTCAGAAAGCCCTATGCCAAGTCATATGTTTATGAGTTAGGTTGCTTCATGAAAATGAAAATGAAAAAAAGAAAAGAAAAGGGAGTTTCCCCCTAGAAAAGAGAACACCAAACACATAAGGGATCTATGGATTTGGGGTCAGTATGTTCATTGCTGCAATGTTTTTATGAAAGAGCTCGGAATTGTCATCATTCCCCAAAGCACATAGAACTGGAAGAATGACACAAAGAGAGAGAAAAAAAAAGAAAAAGAAAGTTTGTTTTGGGTCAACATGGAAGAGACATTTTGGTCTTAACACTTTGCATCATCCCCAAAAGGAAAACGCAAGTGAAAATAAAATGAAAAGGAAAAAGAAAAGCTTTTGGGTCAACATGAAGGAGAAATTTCGGTCTCAATGCCTTGCATCATCCCCAAAAGGAAAACACAAGAAAAGATAAAATAAAAGGGACCATTTGGGTCAACATGGAAGAGACATAGAGCGTCTCAACACTTTGCAACATCCCCAAAATGAAAACACAAAACAAAAGAAAAAAAGGAAATGCACGATATATAGAAGAACAAAGAAACAAATAGAAGAAGTATACAACGAGAGGGAAAAAATCAAATGCACGATATGGGGGAACACGATACACACATAGAATAGAAAAAGAAAGAAGAAATGTAAAAGCCTAGTAAGGTGAATACAATTCAACCATCTAACAAGTCATCTGCCTATGTTCAGTGTATTGTGAGGGCGGTTGGCCATCCAAAGGAAGAATCGCAAGTGCCGAACTAGGAGATGTACCAAGTTCCTCACTTGGTTGAGAAGATTTGTCATTTAAGTTCATGGTAGAGGAAAATAAAGAGTTTAGATCATTATGCACTTCTTCATCTATTTTTGTGATCTCCTCATCATCATCATCATTAAGATTGATTACGATAGGAGGACGAAGGGTTATTTCCAGGGAAGGATGTATCAAAAGTTGTGGCTATTGGATTTGTTCATTTTGTTATGAGGGCCGAACTGTGTCATTTTGTGGAGGGTCAATAGGGTAGTCATCTACTACTTCAGTCAAAGGTGGAGGTTGGTTTTCTTTATTTTCTTCCATGCGAGACTAATGAGCAAGGAGATGATGACGACGCCTACTAGCACCGCAGTTGTGTTTAATTTTATTTTGAATTTGTTGAGGTGTAAGAGTAGATTGATCCATCATATGTTCATTTTCTTCCGAAGTGGGTAGAACAGAAGAAACCAAAGAAGATGGGTCAACCACTTTCTCTTTAGCTTTATACACTTGTTTTATGTGTTAGAAACCATGAATCTGTTGCTAGACCAAAATACTCCCACTAGAGAGATTTTGGCGAGAATGCATGCTATGTCAATATGCAAGATTGATTGATGATTAATTGATACAAATGTACAAGATGAGGCTTGCTTATAAAAGGAAATTATGCACAACCCTAAACCTAACTTGAGCTACAAGTTAGCTCAATTAGATAAGGACAATAAAATGCAACCTAGGACTCAAATTAATTCCTAAGTAAACTTATGAAAGTGTAATTAAATAGTTAATTACACCAACACCCCCCCATAAGTGCAACTTAGGGAGAAAATTATAATGCAAACTACTATGGGTCCTGGAAACTAGGCCATGTTAGGTACCCATTTACAGATGCAAATGAAATGCAATCTCTCATAAAGCAGAGAAAAGGGGAAAACCCAGTGGGAAGAAAATCCCTCTCCAAAAGAGAGAAAACAAGAAAAAAGGCATGATGAATGTAAACATGATGTATGGAGGACTCAATGATACCCCCCAAGGACTACATCCATCATGAATATAAAATAAATTACCCCCCATAAGAGGGAAGTAATGAGATAAGATATCCCCTGCATGCTGAAGAAGCTCCAAAGCCAATGAAGAATGCCTAAAAACAAAAGATGACCCAATGTCTGCAAGCAACACATCTCCCCTTAGGAAGAAACAAATCCATAAGCTGATGAAGAAGCCACTCCATATCCAACTGAAAAGAGGAAGAATGAACGCTCAACATGTATGCCTCTAAAAACTGAGTAGGAGCCTCCAAGCTTGAATTAGCCACAACATAATCATGGTCAAACTCAACCAAGAAACATGACAAATCAAGTGATGGAGGAGACTCGTGAATATCAATCTCCAAAGACAAAGAAGATGGTGTAACAGTTGTGCTGAAACTGTCATTAAAGAGGAGAGGAATCCCCTCAAGTGTGTCCTCCAAATCTATAGTATGAGACTCTAGGAACAAGGTAGAAATCCCTATCAAATAATCATCCCACAAAGCAAGATCTGAAAAACTATGATTATCCTACTAAACAGAAGCAACAATGGTTGAAGAAGCAGGAGGTGGAGGTGTAGGAAGCTCAGCACAGGTCTCTAAAATACCAAGGTGTAGATGACCAAACTTCTCCTCACTAATATGGGTCACACTCAATGGAGTGTGTGATGCAGTCAAAGGAACATTATCAGGTTTTGAAGCAAAATGTGAAAAAGAATATACTCAAGATGAATGATCAACCATCCCGATTGCAACAATATCCCTAGTCTCCAAGTCCCTTATATACACCCTATTAGGAGTGAACTCAATTGTTTTACCTTGACCCCCATGAGTAATTTGATAAACAGAAAGGAGATTAGTGGTCAAAGAAGGAACACAAAGAACATCATTTAAAGTGCCTTCCCCAATACCAATAGAACCCTTCCCATTTACCTTCATGAATGTATTGTTACCCATCGGAATGTGAGGTGAATTACAAGGCTCAAAAGAAGAGAACATTTCCTGTGAAGATGCCATATGATGAGATGCCCCTGAATCAAGAAGCCATCCTTGAGAATTAGGACTTGTAGAGGCCAAGAGTGCATGCCCTTCATATTATGTAGCCCAGAAGTGGATGTTGTGTTCTCTGACTGTGATGATGATGAAGATGCTGAATGTGATGGTGAAGAAGAAGTAGAAGTAGAAGACATTGATGAGGGCAGCTGAATGTTATTCTTTTGAAGAAGGTGGGTGAGTTCATCAATCTTCTTATTATAACATCTATGCTCATCATGTCCTAACCTTTTGCAATATGCACATTTGTACTTCTTTTTTGATGATTCCTCTTTTGAAGAGGATGAGGACTCAGGAGTGCCATGTGAAGGAGAATCTTTACCTTGCTCATTTGACTTGGTTTCCTTTTTGTGCTTCTTTCCTTTGCCACTTGAAGCCTTTGTATCATTCGCAATAAGAGCTTGAGATGTTGAAGACTTCAATGTACCCATGTGCATCAACTTTGCTTGTTCCCTTTTGAGTTGTGCAGCAAATTCATCAAGAGAAGGCATTTTATATGTATCGCCAAGAGCATCCATTGTAGCATAGAAATTAGAGACAAACACAGAATATGAAGAACCAAGCTTAGCAAGAATAGAAAGTATCATCTGTTCATCCTCTTTAACAACCCCACATTTTGATAACTGCAATCTGAGAGAGTTGAGCTTAGAGAAAAAGTCTTGAATATTGTCAAAATCGAAGGATTAAGACCCATCAGTTCATTTTCCAACTTAAATTTCCTTAGCTTGTTTGGCTTACCAAAGAGGCTCTCTAAAGTAGTCCAAACTTCATGAGGATGTGTGCAAGACTCAACATGATATCGAAGATCTGGAGAAATGGACAGAAGAAGATTACCGAGGGCTTCATCTCTTCTATCAAACCATTTTCTTTTCTCTTTTGCTCCCTATGGTTCTAGATCTTGACCAAAAGTGATTCATTGCAACTTCAACTTTAACAGTAGCAACTCCATCTGAGATTTCCACTCATGATAATTAAATGGAGTTAGAAGTACAACTTTTGGAAAATCCATGATGAGAGAAGAACAAATAATTCCTGCACAAAATCGGAAAGCAACTCCTTTGTCGCAGCTTTAGAGATGAAAAAATCGTTGCAAAATCTCTGTGATTGAGTGACCGTAGGCTTTTCCCTCTTTATTTTGGAAAATAAATAAGTTTTATAGAAAACTTAAAAAAAAAAAACTCCAAAAATCCCGTCAGTTTTATTTTTTAAAAATAGAAAGCTTTTTTAAAAAAAAAAACTTGCTTTCTTTTTGAAAAAAAACTAACCAAAATAGGGAAAGTATGTCCATGCAAAAATCCCAAGAGGTCAGCCGAATATGCCAGCGAATGACAGTCGATGGGATGGATAAGGTGCCTATGAACTTGTACGCGAAATATGGATCGGATGCCACCGAAGACCCACCGATTGGGCATATGGTATCGATGATGCAGGAGTAGGATCCGGCGATCTGGTGGGGCCTATGAAGATAGGAAAGTACTATGAGGTGATGCCGAATTGAACTCCACTATGCTGAGAAGACAACCGATACAAGAATATTTGGCTATGAATGTGACAGACCGCAGATGGGACTCTGATTTGACTTGCTTCATACCTGTCAAGATGACTGGCCAGATGTCAATCTGTACTCCCTGACAGGTAAATGGACGCTGACAGTTAGTCATAGAATGTTGAAATGATGGATAAGGAAGTTGACCGGTGATGATGGAGGGTAGCCTGCAAAGATTAACCTATACGCCAATATTTTGACCATGATCTGACCCAGGTGTATGCTCATCTATGGAGAATGACGCCTTCTGAGTATGACAGTACCCATTGTAGGGAATATTCCTTGTCGATAGTACCTTCAGTGACAGATCCTCCAATAACAATGATAGCTAGTACGCAGTGATAGCAGGTACGGGCAATGCCGAATAAGCCAATCAAACCACAAAATTTGAAAAAACCCTTAAAAAATTTGGCCAATGAAAAATATTAAATCCTCCAATATAATTTGAAGAAAAATAGCTCGATTTACATATAATTTTGCCCCAAAATTATCAAATACTCGCAGAAAATATTTCACAAAATATTTTTTTGCGAAAATTGAAAGATCCTACTGCTTGGGAGGCTGTCCCAGCAAAATTTTTTTTGCCTCAAAAACAACTTTACCCAAAATAGGCAAATTTACAATCAAAATTCATCTGCGGAGCCTTCTGATCTCAACCGTGAGGTTATTGAAACCCCAATCTGCACCCAACAAAAATATTCAAGCCAAAAAATAAAACCCTCAGATTCGGGAAGGAGTCTGCAACCCTAGAAGCTCTGATACCATGTTCTGCCTACAAGCTCATAGGCACCTTATCCATCCCATCGACTGTCATTCACTGGCTTGCTTATAAAAGGCAAGCATGCACAACCCTAAACCTAACTTGAGCTACAAGTTAGCTCAATTAGATAAGGACAATAAAATGCAACCTAGGACTTAAATTAATTCCTAAGTAAACTTATGAAAGTGTAATTAAATAGTTAATTACACCAACATTATGTGAGGAGGTATGACAAGATTGGTTTCATTTTCTCTTGGTTGTTTAAATGATGGCGGGGAAGTTTCTAAGGGTGTTTGTTCAATATCAGACTTAGGTTGAAGCATGGTTTCATCTAGGATAGGAGTGGAAGTGGACGCAGATAGGTTACAAAGAGACAACTCAGCTATTCATTTGGCTTTGAACTTTTGATAAGTTATGAAAAAAAAAATTATGGGGGGTGATGGGTTCCATAGGTGCAGGCCAAAAGGCTTCTAAAGAAAAATTACCTTTAGACAATAATGGATTAAATCCACTATGGTGTATGGTAAATATTTCATTACCATGTGGAAACTTCAAACATTTGTGAACAACTGAGGGGACCACTTTCATCGAGCGGAGCCAAGGATGACCCAACCATAGAAAAAATTGGTCTGATTGTGGAATGATAGAAAATGTTACATCCAAAGTTTTAGGTCCTACTTGTAACGGGAGTACGATCGATCTGATCATAGGGAACACTAAACTAGTATGTGTCTTAATCCATGTAGCTGGTTTATGATAGTCATCTTGATACAACTCATGTAATACTAAAAACTCTTCTATGATCACATTCTCGCCACAGGCGAGATCTATTAATATCCCATTAGTGGGCTTATCATAGATTCATTTGGCTATGTAAAGAGAACCATCACAATTTTTTTTTAGTATATCTTTGGAAAAAAAAGTGATATCAAGAGGTTTGTTGATTGGACCATTATGAGGGATAACGTCTATCACACCCACAAGTTCATCCATAGGATTAACTTGAGTAGCATTTGGAGTTATACCAGATTGTTCATTATTTGTATCGATGTTCATGACTTGAGAATTTGAAGGTTCACTAGCCTTGACAAATGAAACATTGTGTTTAGGCATGGGATTGGTAAAGATTGTAAATTATGGTTAGGGGGTGCAATGGACTTATTGCCTTGATCATTAACACCTGCAATGGACAAATGATCTGAATCAATGAGGTCTTGAACTAAGTGTTTGAGACGCTTACATTGTTCAGTGTCATGACCATTTTAGTGATGAAAATGGCAATAAGCTTTAGGTTTAAAGGTGGGTGGTAAAGGTTTGGTGGTATCAAGTGGTTTGACGGTAGGCAAGGTGATAATTTTTTGTTGGAGCAATTGGTTCATTTTATTATGGAGTGTATTAGGTAAGGGAGTAAATTGTCTCTTCGGGTCCCCATAGGTATAAGGCACCATTGCCTTAACAACTACCACTTGACTCGGAATAGGCTGGGTTGGTTGTAGTTGAGGAGGTGGATTGAACTGTAAAAAGCCTCTATTTGGTTTGTGAAAATTTGGCATGTTTTTTTGATTATTTTTCTCAAACTTCTCAGCTCAGTTAGAAGTGGACTTTGAATCATGACCTGAAACCGAGTTATGATATTCACACAGGGTTGTGCATAAGTGCATGAATGAAGAGAATTTTATCATAGTTAACTTATCTTGAAGGTTTGTGTGCAAGTTTTCAATAAACATCTTTTGTAGATGTGAATAAGGAATTTTGACATCAACTTGAGCATAAAATGATTGATAACGTGAAATGAAGTCAGTTACTTTTTCATCGGCATTTTGTCTACAACACATTAGATCAACCATTGTATTTTTAGGAGCTATATGAACTTGGAAGTGACTTATGAAGGCATCCACAAGCTCATTAAATGATTAGATGGAATGATTAGGTAGGTTTGAAAACCACTCTAATGCAATATCTTTCAGGGTCTTAGGAAAAAAATTAGCTAAGAGTTTATCATCAAGGACAAAATCACTGCATAAAGTTGTATAAGCATTGACATGGTTAATAGGGTCTCCTTTACCTCTGTATTTCTCAAACCTCGGCATTTCAATTCCTTGTGGCACTTGGGTTCGTAAGATTTCTAAGGATAAGGGGCTAGTACGAACATGATATGTGGGTATAGCGATTTGACCTTGGCTAATGGTGGAAATTTTTTGTTGCATGGATGAAACAGTATTAAGGAGTTGTGTAATGATGGGGTTGGGGTAAGTGGTTTGAGGTGGAAGAGAAAATGATGATGGAGTGTATGTAATGTGAGGGGAAGTGAAAGGGACACTAAGAGGGGTGAAGGTGGTAGAGGGGAATGTGATGCCACAATAGAACTAGGAATGCTAGTTGGAATTGCAAAACGAGTCACATGACTAACCTATTGCATAGTTGTTGTAACATGAGGAGTGGTATAAGTTGGTATGGATGCTATGGTTGAAGGGGGAGGAATGTGAGGTCCTCCTTGGTTTGGAACTATGTTTGCTAATTGAGAATTAGAAGAAGCATGTTTAATGTAAATATCAACAATTCTTTTCATAACTTGTAGGCCATCATCACTTTCAATCAAATGATGAAGGTTTTCTATGGTTGGTATGGTAGTGGTGGAAATGTTTTCAAGGGACAAGTCTTGTTGTAAGTGTACAAAATCCTCATGAATATTAATGACCTTTTCTTGTAGGAGGGAATTGTTTTGTGTATCAACATTCATTGGATGGAAAGGTGAAAGAATAGAAGTGGTATTGTCCATGCCTAATGTACCATTGTCCATACTAGGAGTAGGAGCTCTTGAGATCCCATAGTCCACAATGAAAGTGCTATCGCAGGAAGCCATGAGTCTAGAACTTCGTCTCACTAAAGTACTATCAATGGGGCACCAAAAATTCATACAAGTACCACAAAAGATGGGGTGAATTTAAATGCAATGCAAATAACATAAATTCTACAAACTAAAACAAAGAACTAACAACAGATAACAAAAATGCAGGAAATTCCCAGAAAATGCCTAAAAATGTAATCTGAAATGTGCAGGTGGACTGATTCACCTAGGGTGGTGAATGAGACCTAGTATGAGATTTTTGTGTGTTTTTCAGAAAATTTGAAATGATTTTAATGCTTTTTAGATTGCAATGAAGGATGCAGATGCATTTTTCAGCTTTTTCAATGATATGTAATGCAAAAATGAAATCTAAATGAGTCTTTCACTAATGCAAGCTAAGAAACCCTAGGATGAAAAAACAAGACAATGCCCTAATTGAATGTTGATGCAAGTGAAGTATAGGATGCAAGATGCAATTGAAATAAAAAATGTAAAGTGTTCAATATGCAGGTTCACCAAAATGAATCATAGATTTTTGGCACCCCAAGTCTTTCTAGCACTTCTAGGGTTTTTCACCTAAAAGGAGAAAGTAGGGCCAAAAGTCTAGTTAGATTCACTCAAATTATGCAATGTATGATGTTATTAAGGCTAAATGAAATGATCTAAGTGCAGTTATATGAACTAATTGACTGATTATGTATGCAAAACCTATGATTTATGTAATGTTGGAAAACACAATGATGTTTGCAAACAATGAACTATGAATGAAGAAGTGCAAAATAAAATAGAAAGAGGTTGAATCAGAGTGCACCTGGGAAAATATTGGAGAATCTAGAATCTTATGAATTCTCTCTGAAATCATAGAAAATCACTAGTGGGACTCATTTTCCACTGATGGCGAATCAGATCCGCTTCTGATGAAAACTGTCAGGAACAGGTTTTTGAGTGTCGGGATCTAGAATCTAACAAAATATAGATTTTTAGCCTTAAGGTGGGACTCATTCACCACTAATGGATAATTAGTCCTCTTCCAAAATTCTGAGAAATCAAGGGACAATTCTGTAGCACCAGATTCAAGATTGTCTGCTTGTCGGGTTACCAAAGTCAAATCTGCAAAAAACAGATAGAATGTCTTCTCTAAGCTTGAAATAGGATGTAGTTGACTTGAAACACTTTGTTGACTTCTTTTATAGTTTTCAACACCTAAATTCTTGTCAAATCTACATACATAAGTCTATAAACACACATGCAAAAGGGGAAAAATGGTTAAGGGTTAGGTTATAGGGATTTTCCTTGGTCAAATCCCACTTTGGTAATCAAACCCTTAATGAAATAATGAAATGAAGGAGAATGATAAACAAATAACATGCAAATGCTATCAACTTACCAAACCCTTGTTGAAGAAAATCTGAAGATATGTCAATGGCAACTCCAAAATGCTTGATTATAGGATGCAAAGTGCTCAAGTGCTAGTTGAATGCTTGAATGAGTTAGAAGGTTTTAGGAGATGTAAAGTGAGGATAAAAACACTTATTTATACACACTTGTTCCTTAGTAACCCTATGATACCTCATCACAGGCCGAAATCAAGTAATTTTGAATAAAATCCCGAAAGGAAATTTGAATTTTTTTGAATTTGGAACCAAGAGGGACTCATTCGCCACCCATGGTGAATGGGTCACACCTTGGACTTGAAAGTGGGTGTCAGGAATTAAATCACATTTAATGTTATTTGTCAGGTTTACATTCAAAATACACTTAATTAAGCCTTATAAGGGAATAAAGGGGTCAAATAAAGCATAAGAAAGGTGTAAATAGTAAAATTATGCCTAGAAAAGCATGAAATCTTATTACAAGACTTTACAACACTTCAAAATAGGACTTGATTAGTGATGAAAAGGTGATTTTTAGGTGAATTGTAATGAATAGAGTCTAGAAAAGTGTAGAAATGTTTTACAACACTTCACAACACCTTCACAAGACGTCATAATTTGAATTTTAAGGACTTAAATGTACATATTCAAGCCATATTACATCAATAAATCAAAACAAAATAGACCAAACATCATGAAGAAAGGCCTAAAAGACCATGAAAATGACAAGGGGCCATTTTTCTATTGCACAAGATGGTTTTGAGCAGCCTCCAAGTGTCCCATTAGATGGTGTGCAAAATATTTCTGTTGGACAAATAAAAGTTCTCAGGGAGGAAGTGGAAGAATTGATGAAGACCAAACATGAAGCCCAAAAAGGAGTGAAGAAGTAAATTTGCGGGGCTATAGAAAAAATTCTTGAACACAATGTGAAGTTGGTTATAGATAAATTGGAGAATGTATAGGATTGTTACGAGTCACTTATACAGGCCATTGATCAAATAAAAGCACATATGCTTATGTTAGATCCCCTCTTCAAAAAATGGCAGCCTATACACCACACCTTGTTCAAACTGTGCAAAGTTATACAAAGGAGTACTAATACCCCAACAACGTTGAAACCAACTGAACAAATGGTCAAGATGGTTATGGATGAATTTTAGTACATACATGGAGAGGACAAAAAGATCAAGACACGAATAGATTCTTTCCATACTCTGAAGAAATGGTTATATTACACCTTATACATCCTTATATTGACTGAATCAAAGCAAAAAACTTGTTAGAAAACTCTGAATCAATCTATTCATCCAACATCCACCAAATTACACTTCATTGCAACTTGTTTCCATAAGGAAAAAAGACAAAAAACCATCCCATCTTGCTTCTAACTTTTACCAGACCCCAAAAACACTTCAACCATCATTATTTTGATAGGTTCAAACAAATAACACTCTTCCATAGCACTGTTACATCAGATCCTCAATTACTTGTACACAAAGACCAATTTCCTTGTAGTAGTCCAACATGCTTAAATTGGGTACAACTCTAAAACTGAAAATGAGTCTCCATGAAAAAATTATGTTTTATAGAACCCATTTTGGCCTCATTCAACATACTTAAACAATAGGTACACTTTTTTTAAAAATATATCAGAAAAATTGATTGTCCTACGGAAATGATCCCCAATTAGGCCTAAATTACAAAAGTACCTCCAAATTCACTCCAAATCATCCAATAACCACAAAAATTCTAAGATAAATTTGTAAAACCACCAAATCTACCTTCTTTCTCAAGGAAATCATTCATTAATGTAGAAAATTATAAAACCCTTGCTAAAGGCTTAAATTAGGCTTCATATAATGAGGGTTTGTACAAAGTATGCATTCCAAACCTCCTTAGACCTTGAAAATTCTTCAAACACCTAAGAATATGTCTGAAAAATAAAAATAAACCATTTCCCAACCATCTACAATGCTTCTTCAACATATTCTACCTTGGAGCCATCAATTTCATGAAGAAAAACACAAAATTTTCTGATTTTCTGTGAGGGCAGCTACAATAGCTCTGAACTTTCACTTTCTTTACATCTGCACACACAATAAACACACTCTATTTAACCCATCCCACTGATCTACTAAGCCTACATCAGTGGGATGGTAGATTAAACACTCACTTGACTCTCAAACCCTTAAATTTGGGGTTACAAATAGTTTTTAGAAAGAAGGCTTCAAACACACTTTCTATACAATAAGATCCACTCAAACCAACTTAAATTGATAGATTACAACCTATTCAACTCAAAAAAAAAAATAACAAAGCTTGGTGGAGTAGCTCAGTCTGTGCAAGGCTTAAAAATGACAGTGAAAACACTGCTACAACAATATAGGGAATACAAAAAATGTTTCTAGATACAAACTACAATGCTTGATCCACCTTCACATGGCTCTTTTAAAGTGTTTACAAAAATATTCTTGGCTGCCCATTAGTTACAAATGTCCTACCAACTCCATGACTCTTCATCTCCCTAATCTCTGAAACTTCTTATTTTTTACAACTTTTGTAATCTTGCAATTTTGCAATTTTTTGCATTCTTGCAACAAAAAGAAACTTTTTTACACTTTAACACTTTTTACCTCCTAAAAGAGACTCAAATACATTTAAAATGACCCACACATGACCTTTTACAATTATTTTCATGATAAAAATTCAAATTTTACAAAATTTCCTAATGGAGGCAAAACAACACTAGGTGCTCCAACACCAGTTATCCCGAAGATAGTAAAAGATGATGACTAGATAAGGGACCTTGAAGAATGGAAAAGGGAGTTTATTCAGATTGTTCCTCAGTGTATTACTCACATACAAAAGGATGGTGACATTAGTCTCTATAGTATTAACTTTATTCTGGATGGATTAGTCACTTTCAATGTTGGGTATTTGAAATTTGTTACTGATGCAAAGGTGTTGTTAGATAATCGGTGGTGAGTTCATCTTGAAAATGTACCAAATATTTGAGAATATAAATGGTCATCAGATTTCATAGTATATTAGTGGGAATAAAAGTATCTAGCTTCTAAAGAGTAATTCATTGGGATGAAGACATTTGGACGTTCTATCATGGAGATGAAGACCTTTCCAGATCAATGATCATGAACATTCTATGTTAATTAACAGATTTAGAATGTCCCAGTTTTTCACATTTCGTATGTTTCCTTAATGTTAATCAAACCCATAGTTAGATTACTGAAGAGGTGTAGTTTTGAAATGTTGCCTCATTTTTTAAAAGGCTTGAAGCTTGTTTTGCTTCCCAAATAAAATGGGAAACCAAGGCTGATTTTGACATCATCATTCAAAAAAAAAAACATAATAATCCATCATCATATTGTCTTTCCACCATTCCACTTCCACTTATCTGTACTCATATTTCAAGATATTTAAAAACACTTCTACTATTAATTTATCAATTTTGAAGTAGGATCAATGGAGAAGATTGCTCATATTTGGTGATCTACTTATAGTGTTCAACTGTTGTGTCGAAGTTAAATCTTATATGTTATTGTGTTGTCTCCAAAGTGGTTTTCCCTTATTATTCAAATTAACATAATTTTTCAGGACACACTTGTTGTTGCTTTGTGATTTTATTGATTAGTTTCTACTTGGAGTGAATTAAATTCCTTTCAAGTAATTCATTTAAATCAGTCCCTGTTCAGGATTAAAATCCTTTTAAGTTAATTATTTTGATTGGTTTCCCTCAAGTCAAGATTTTAAAATCCTTTTATAATATCACAATAATTTGGGAATATAGCACTGAGATTAGTAAGAAGAGTACAGTGACTAACAAACTTGCACATTTGTACTAGCTACAAACATCCAAAGTGCCCAACAAGTTATAGTTAAGCTGAGAGGTAGATTCAACCTTCTTACCCATCTGACTCCATTAATCCATCATACAAGTTTGACTCCATCCACCCAATAGGATTAGGAATTGGTCATATTTACAA
Source organism: Sequoia sempervirens (assembly GCA_007258455.2). Lineage (NCBI taxonomy): Eukaryota > Viridiplantae > Streptophyta > Pinopsida > Cupressales > Cupressaceae > Sequoia > Sequoia sempervirens. The sequence continues at coordinate 41,498 of VDFB02368530.1, forward strand.
TATTTTTCACCAACCTTGTTTATACATCAAATTCTTAAAACATTTTCAGTAGGATTAGTTGTTAGCCTAGCATCTATTTCACTTCTATATGCCATTGTGAATAGATTTCCCAAATTAGAGATTGCACATATATCTTTCATATCTACTTTATCATTTAGGTAAACTTTCCTAGGTCTTGCAAAACTTAAAGTGTGGGGGGATTTCAAACATATCAATTAACCTCGTTCGTTAGCCAAAAATGATCCCAAAGAGCTTGGTACCCTCTCAAGGTTTATAACCTAAATTTTTGAGACATAATAGATTAGCAACTCTACTGGGGACGAACTCAAAAGAAAGATTTTGTTCCATCCTATCCAATTAAAGAGTCAATAAAGTTTTGAAATTGGTCTTCAACCAGAGGTTCATAACTGTTTCATTTGCACTCCCCATCTAAGTCACGCACCTAACAAATTGGTGACTCTACTAGGGATCACCTAGTCAACCCTGAGTCCAGACTGTTCCATTATAAATTCATTTAACTTCACATCTGTGTAATTACACTTTCACAAAACTAAGTAGGGGATTCTACTAGGGAAAAACTAAGGAACCCTTATAAATAAAATCTTGCAAATAAATTATAACTTTACCACTTATCAGAAAGTAGGTGGTGACTCTACTAAAGCAATATTGAAGTTAGTATCTGGATGTTTGAAAGGTACATAAGAAAGATTGAATTCCAACATTTTAGAATTTTAGAAGATGGAGGGAAGAAGATCATTACATCAGAATAATATGTCCAACAGAGATTAGAAAGTGGACAAATGAAAAAAGGGATAATTCAAAATCCCCTCCTACCTCAATATCCAAAGGAAAAAGCCATAACACAAAAACAATCACACATACAAAAAATAAAGAGTAGAACAATATCATAGGACAAACTTTAAATGAAGGCACTACTAACTCACATGAAGAGATATTGCAAAGTGGAATGGATATTCCTCAACAAGATCAAAATGAACATGATTATTCACAGCTTGGTTTCCACACATATCAACTTGAAACCCAATGGATGGAAGCATTTCAGACACGAAATGATCAAGAAATAACATATTATACAACAAAAAGGGATTACAAGAATAGAATAGCTTAGCTACATTTGTCTAATTCTTTTCCACATATAGTATGCTTTACAAAAAGACACAATAGCCCTTCCAAGAAAAGAAAATTGACTGTTGAAGAGGTAAAACAAGAAATAGAAGAATTAAGCAAGGAGCTTGCAAGAAAGGAATCGATAAAGTAGAGAGATGAGTTGTCTCAACAAGTGCTTCAAAACAATACTCAACCTATAGAAAGTGGTCCAATATATGTGCCCCCTCATAAACAAACTGGATTTGCAATTGTTGGTAGCTCATCCATGCCCCTCAAAAATACAAGAGGAAGTAGTGGTACTATCTCACAACCTCAGTGCAATATTTCTAATACCTCAAATACAAGAAATACATCCCATAACCAAGGATTGACCAACCAAGGTGGGCAAAAAAACTCAAGACCCGGTGGTCAAATACACACCAATCCACCCAAACAATATAACTAAGGCATATTGTTGGCCTCCTCTAATGGCTCAATAACTAAGTACTTAGAGCTATGACTTAGAGATTAGACATCTACACGAAGTAGTTATATTAATCATATGAAGGTGCATTTCATTGTCAACCCAAGGACGTAAACTTGAAATGGGTCAGCACTGTATGTGCACTAGGACTCCACTGTAGTCATCCTTAAACTAGAAAAGAAATAGTACTAAAAATAAAATGCTAGAAAGAAATTAACATAAGCATTGAGCATGAATCAATAACTACACTGAGCATCAACAATTGAATTGGAAATGGATGACAAAAATAGAAATCTCAGCAAACAAATAGGAAACTACTCTGTCTTCCTTGGCTGCATGAACAGTCATAGAACAGAGTTCCAATGGCTACAGGAACAGACAATTGTTGAGGTCGAGACTAGTTACTGAACAGAAAAATAAATTTTAAAATAAATGGGTGGAATTCTCACCAAGTGAGCCCCCTTGAGTGAGTCTTCCTTAAGCTAACTCAGATGCAGCAAATCAGAATATCATTTTATCCCTTGAAAACCTGATTACAATATATCAGCAATATGACTATATTACTTAAACTAAAAATACAAGTACAATCTCAGAACATCCAACCTTGTGAAAAGGGGCATCTGACCATTATTTATAGAGGGAAAAACTTCTAATTAACCATAACTACCTAGGCAGTTGACTCCAACATAATAGGAGGATTCCATTTATTGAAAACATGGAAAAGAGAGGGAGGAAGTTATGCCTGTGCTAGATTTAGTCAAAGCAGACTTGCCCCAATGACGATCCAACACAACACACTTCCTAGATTTTCTCAACTAACAAACATGATCATTTAAAAGGTAGTTACAATTGATAGGCCAACACTGGGGCAAAGAATAAGAAAGATTTAATGCTTTATAATGAATTTCAGTTTGGTCTATATGTGTCAATCCAGGGGTGTAATCTTGCAAGAAGTGTCATATCTATATGCCAATCGAAGGGGTGAGAGTCCTGAGCTGAGTGGGGATGAAATGCAGCTAGGAAATAAACTTATTGCATATTGAAATAATGTTGCTGATAGGAACTATCACTTCCTGGCAATAGCAATAACAACAATAGAAATTAAACTCACAGCTTTCAAACAAAACTAATTTAGAAATTATAAAGCAATATAAATCATGAATATTTAATCTAGAAAATAATCTCATGAGAAATAAACAATAGACCACACTTTCAAATAGAATAGAAATGATATTTACTAAAGAACATAAAGAAACACACATCTAATCTAATATAAATCACTAGACATCCTGAGAAGTGGATCCTACCTCCTCAGTACGCTCGGTGAGGGAGTACGAACGACCTTCTACACTGTCTTGATCAAATTAATATTATTTTATTCATTCCAAAATATTACAAATTCTGCATACATAAAATTTTCTATAGAGATATTCTTATACCAAAGTCTCCTACAATAATCTACTACTCCTGTCTCATCTATGACATTGCCTTTATATAATGAAAAGGCATATAACAAATTCTATTCATGTTGCACAATATTATTCATATGTTATTCTCCTCCACCAATTAAATTTTTTGTAGTCCTATTTTGTAGTGTTTTCTCCTATTAATCCAACCCTATTTTGTAGCATTTGATTCTATTATCTTGCCACATCTTTTGGAATTATTTGTGGCTTATGGGTTGGAAAAAATCTAGCCACAAGTATAGGAGTTTATGGTTACATAAAAATAGCTAATTTTTTAGCACACGTGCATCACAAATTTGTTAGTTACAACAACAAATAATTTCATACCATATGAGTACGAAAATAAATTATTTGTTGTTATAACAAAATAGCTAATTTTTAGTATACAACAAATAATTACATCAAAATAGATTAATGGTGGAAATTACTTGTTGCCAAGTAAATTTGTGACCAATAGGAATTTTTTTCTCTCCACCTAAATGCTGCAAATTATTTTCTCAATATAATGGAAGAAAATATTAGTAAATACAATCTAATCTTTTTTTTCATATATTTTATCTAAAAACTATATTATATATCACTTATTTATATTTAACCATATGCAACATAAAATGGTAAAATGGTATGGAATGAAATAAAAATGGAATATTGGAATGGGATTGAAGGAAATGAAAATGGCTAAAATGTGACATAAAATGAGACATGAATGGCTCCCATCAACAATCTTTCATTCAAGCTAGGAGTTTCCATCCATTGGAAGTTTCCCTCCATTGAGAGTTTCCCTCCTTTGGCCTCTTTAATGACCATCTTTTTTTACTTCCTTAGCAATCGACCAGCTAGCAGGAGCTTCTTCCACTTTGCAAGCTTCATTTACATCAACATCTTAATGTGAACCTACATAATGACATTAGCATGCACAAAAAAATTGCATATCCATAACTACCTTAAAGTAACATCCATTCAACCACATGTAAAATTAACGTAGATAATCCACATAGCATGTTAATATCATCAAAATTCACAAGGATAAGTTCATGCCCAAGGTTCATAAATCTAGGGAAATAACATGGAGAATGTCAATACCCAGGTGCCAAATTCTATAGTATCAACAAAAAATATATGATAAACACTATCAAAATTGATCCATTAAGTGGACTCATCATCTCCCCCCAACCTAATGATCTACTAGTCCTCTAGCAAAGGGAGCTCTATTCCTTTTCCTTGTCAAAGCTTTGAAGTCACCAATTGCTAACTGTACTAGAACAATCTCTGCAGTATTTGAATTTGGATCCCAGTAGAACCCCTGCTTGTTTTCCAATCTGCTCCACCTTGGCCTTTTCGTAGCTATGTCATACTAATAGTATCTGTAATTTGGTACTGGCCATAATAGAGTAGGTGGATGGAATGTCAATGGAAGCTACTAGTGCTACTTCATCCTTCCAATCTGTATGTACCTAGTACTTCGTTTACATGTAGCATAATTTTTCAAGGAATGGGGTTCAACCTGTTTTAATTGATCTGTCAAACTGTTCCATCTCTGTGATAGGTACCCCAATATTTTTTTTCCTATAGTATCAGCTACCTACTCATATTCTCAGTATGCTTAATCCCTAATAGGCATGATCCTATTTTTTTAGCTCGAACAATAAATAATTATATGCCATGTATAGTAAATGTTTGAAGGGTTATTGGATTTAGCTCTGAGAGGCAAGGGTATGGAGTTCTCTTTCCCTATATGTTTTAAACTGCTGCCCCCAACTGACTTCATTTTGGATCCATGACATGAATAACCTCAAGTGAATATCTCCAATGTATAACAATGGATTCTAGTCATGATCATTAGGCACAACATAATTATGCAAGTACAATTCACACGACATATTTTTAACTTCAAGAGGAGAGGACTAGTAGGCTTGTAAGAACTCATGTGGGGTTTTAATAGAAGAGTTCAAACCATAAATAACCCTTGATAGTTTGAAGGAAAGATGACACTCCTTTAAATGCAGTGCATATACTCTTAGAGGAGTTCTGTATGCCATCATTTGTGGAACTAGAGCCACCACATTATCTACCTTGTCCTTCAATGTAGCAATCTTTGCATCTTTCTTCTCAATTTATGCATTTTTCTTTTTGACTCTTCTTGTAGCTTGATTTCTTCCTTTTTCCACTCCTCTTTCTTTTGCATTTCATTCCATAAGTTCAAAGCTACAAGATTCCATGAAAAAGTCAGAGGTTTATGTTTCCCTACCAAGATCTTTCCTTGCACCAGCTCATGTTGTTCAAATATAGTTTTAGTAGTTTCGGTTGCTCATCTTGCTCTAGTTGCAGTGGTTCTTGATTTTCAACCTGCTCTACAATAGCAGCAAACTCTGCTAATCCTATGTTTGCTTGTTCCTCAAAAATGTCTTCCACCTCAACATTTACCTACCCCTTAGGAGCTTTTGTCTCCTTCCTAGGTGTTCTTCTAAGTCTAGGGCTTCTTTTTGGAGGCATATCAGTAGCTAGCTCAACTAGTTTTGATTTCTTTGGAGGGATTTTATGTTTCTCAGCGGCTGTAGGATGACCAGTGTCATCAACTTTCCATTTCCTAGGGATTGGTGTTACTTTTTTTTATGTTTGCTTCTTGGCCTTCCCTTTTCTAATTTCTACCTCTCTTATTTGTGCTTCCTCTTTTCTAATGGCAGCCCTAGTATGAATTGGAGTTTTAGGGAGAACATTGACATTAGGGTTTGAGGATGAACTTTCTTCATCTGAATACTCTGATTTAGAGGAGCCAATTTCTATTGTTGATTCGGTTGCATGAGGGTTTGTGCTAGAGGTTGAAGCTCCAGGAATGGTTTTAGCAACCCTCTCACCCCTACTAACCCTACAAGTTTGGGACTGACCTCTATGACCCACATTCTCCATCTAAACTAATTAATGCTTAAAAATTCTTCCCATGACATACCATACACTTCTTGTAAATATTTTTCTACTAACAATTTTATCAAATAGTGATGGGAGATAGAATTGTCCCTACCTTTTTGTCTTTTAGTTTCCATGATTGTAAGGAGGTTGTACAACACATTGGGCACATTCATCCTTTTTCCATGTCTCATATGGTTTAGGAACTTAAAATGCATAGAATGGAGGCATGACTAGTGACCCTCATAGGTAATATATTTGATAATGTAGACAACAACTTGTTTCCACTTTTCTGGTAGAGAAGTTCTCCTTGTTCCTTGCTTATCTACAACAAGCAGAGGATCACTAGGTTCAATGAATTCTGCCCTAGCTGACTTTGCATCCCTGGAAGCACGGTAGGGCTCTCCTTGAGCAGGAAAACCAATTACTTTAGCAATTATATCCTCATTGGCTATAACTTCTATCCCTTTTACTGTTTCCTTACCATCAGAAAGTGTTTGTGCAAATTCCAGAGCAATGTCCTCATTGATACTGTCTAGTTTCAAAAATTAGTCCAACCATCCACAATTCCTAAATTCGTCCAGAGAGATTGCACCCTGTAGTATCACCACATGAACTATAGGTTCATTCCTAATCAACTAACCTCCCATTGTTTCTACCCACAATTAGGAAAACACCTCTGCAAAATTTCTTTCATGCAATCCTTCTCTGAAAAACCCAATTTCTTATGCTTCCTACAACTCTTCTTCAGTGATAACTCCAATGTCATGTGACTCTTCAATTTACCTTTTTGGTGACATTATGACTATGACTAATGAAATAAAGAAACATAAATGAGGGGTATCATCAAGGAAAATTGTGACTATTCAGTGTCATATCATACATGCAAGCCATCATTTCAACTATATTATTTCAAATTGGCTTATTTTAAATTTGTTTCCATGCTAGTGCATGGATGACATGTATGACATGTGGACATGTGGGTTCACACCCGCCCAACCTAAATTAGAGCATGTGTCTACATAGGCTGGGATGTAATTATGATGTGACAGGGTGGAGTACAAATATGGGTTATGTGAAATATTAACATTAATATATAGCAATTAAACAAATGCATTTAAGATAATTAAGATATAAAAAATTGTTACACATGTACCTGAAAATTTGGAGTTTCATTTGCAAAAAAAGTGGAAGGAAATACAAGTTACTTTAAAAGTACAGTTGAGAAATTAAATTAAGTGGTGATGGTGGAGTTATGGAAGAGAGAGAATGGATGGAGATGGAGAAATTGATGGAGAAATTGATTCCCACAGAAGTGGAAATCTTTATTGTGATTGCATGCATACTTTGACTAGCTAGAAGGAGATACACTAGGTCCACTTCCTTCGGCTGTAGGAAGGTTGGAGGTTTGGTGTTGAATAAATTGTTGTATGAATTCTTGTTTGGAAGCCGGTCTATGGTATAACCTAAGACGGTGACCGTTGACCAGGAGCTTGAACCTGGCAGGGTCAATGGTTGTGAGTTGAACAACACCATTGGAGAAGACTTTTGCAACTTCATATGGTCCCAACCACCTAGTTTGTAGTTTTTCTACATTATCTTGATACCTTGAGTCATAAAGGAGGGCCTAGTCACCTGGCTGGAACTTCTTTTCCTTTATGTATTTGTCATGCCATCTGATTCTCTGATTTTGCACCATCTCAGTATGATGAAGAGTTGACTTTCTCATCTCATCCAAGGCATTTAGTTGCATGATTTTTTCCTTCTATGCCTTGGATATGTCTATCCCAAGATCTACTATAGTTTTAAGAATTTTATGCTCAAACTCTATAGGCATCATGGTTGGTTTTCCATATAGTAATTCAAAAGGAGTAAAACTAGTGGTTGTCTTCCAAGTGGTTCTATAAGCCCAGACAGCTTCTAGCAACCTATTTTCCCAATATTTCTTGTGAATAGCCATTATTTTGGTCAAGGTAGCCTCTATTTCCATATTGGTCACCTCAGACTAGCCATTGGCTTGAGGGTGATAGGGGGTATATTTCCTATGCCTTACATTATATCGGTTGACCAATGTTGTGACAAGAGTTCATGGAAACTAAGCTCCTTGATTAGTCACTATCTCTCTAGGAACCCCATAGCATGTGAAGATTTCTTCATAGAGGAATTATGTAACTTTATTGTCTCTAGCATGTTTCATAGCCTTCACCTCAACCCACTTATTCACATAATTAGTGCAAACCAAGATGTAATATTTTCCATTTGATGGTGGATCAATTGGACCTACAAAATCAAGTCCCCATTTATCAAATGGTGTGATGACTACCTGAGGGTATAGAGGCATCTCATCAAATTTAGTTGTCCATCCCATCCTTTGACATCTATCACACTTCCTAGTATACTTTCCTACATCCTTATGAAGTGTGGGCTAGTAGTACCCTATATTAATAATTTTCATTGATTTCCTCTTAGCTGCAAAGTGCCCTCCGCAGGGTTCATTGTGACATGCATGTAGTATATCATATGTTTCATCCTCCCTTACACATCTCATTACATGATCTGGTCCAGTATAGAATAAACACCCTATAATCCATTAGAAAGGAAAAATTTTCTCAATAAGAACCCTTCTCTCTTTTGGAGAGAAATAAGGGGGAACTCTCCCTATAACCAGATAATTGGCTATATATGCATACCAAGGTGTGTGCACACTGATGGAAAACAAATGTTCATCAGGGAAGGAGTCATCAATAACTTGAGTGTTCTTTGATATTGTAAATATGGAGAGAAAGTTTTCCACAACATTGTCCTTGCTCGGTTTGTCAACAATGGTATATCAAATTACTGCATTAACAACAACCACCTTGCTAGCCTACCTAAAATCAAGGGCTTATTCATGAGGTATCTTATGGTTGCATGGTATGTATGGAAAAAGATATGATATCTTGTTATATAATGCCTAAAATTATTGAGAGCATAAATGAATTCCAACATCTCCTTCTCTATCACTGTGTAATTAAACTCAGCTCCTTGTAGGTTCTTGTTGTCAAAGTAGATTGCATTCTCAATTGCTTCCTCTTTTTGTCCCAAGACAAATCCTAGTGCATAATCAGATGCATATGTGTGAATATGGAAAGGAAGTTCCCAATTAGGGCTTTTGAGCACAAGAGCATGGGTTAAGGCTTCTTTTAAATCAAAGAAGGCTTTGTCACAATCCTTTGTCCATTGGAACTCAACATCTTTAGTTAGAAGATTGTATAGTGGTGTTGCCATTTTACTGAAATATTTTATGAAGTGCCTATAGTATCCTGCATGTCCCAGGAAACTTCTAACA
>VDFB02368533.1:0-24603 GCA_007258455.2 Sequoia sempervirens
CTTTTCATGATTTTACGATCCTTGAATTGACATTTAGGAACAAATTGAGGAAATCAACACAAAGTTCCCAAGAATTGATTCATTTTGGTTAAGCCCATTTGAAAGAGTTAGAAGGATAGTTTTCCCCAACATTGATCCACAGTTATGTCCAAACATTTTGGTGTTGTTACTAGGGAAAGGTGTTAAAGGCCTGTCAGTCTAGTGAATTGAGTTAGGACTAGTACGCTAAGGCGAAAGTCCGCGTGATTGTTGACCTCACCTAGATAAGTAACCTTGGTTTTCTCTATTGTAGATCATATAGATGCATGAATCACATTAGAGATAGTAAAGGGAGATTTGTTAAGAAATATTTAGGAAATAGTTCACAACAAGAAAACCCACAAAATGAATTAAATCCATTAATTGTGTTCATACACCATCCAAGAAGGGACTAGCTAAACCTGATATTAAAAAATGTGTCATTTAGTCCACCTTTGAGTCTCCTTCTAGTATCCAACATGAGTCGCTTGAAGATTCATTTAAAAAGGTTACTAAATTATTTTGAGAATCTTATGAACTTTGAAGTGCTAAGACCACAAGAGACCTTAAGCCATTCACATCTTTCTTCACCCGTTGGGCATTTGGAACCATGGACAATAACAACAATAACAATAATGATGGTGAAAGAGCATTGGCCAGTAACAATCATGTTACCTTTGAATTTCTCATTGCACATCTAGAGGAGGATGCTCCCATGAAGAACATACATCACTTTGCATTGCCTGTTTTTCAAGGTCTTTCTATGGAAGACCCTGACATGTTTCTCTTTTATTTGATATTTTATGTCATAGTTATGATTAGCACAATGATGCATAGAAACTTAAATCATTTGCAGCTACTTTGAAGGATGCAACATTGTGATGGTTTATGGGACTAGGACGTGAAACTATTCATAGTTTGGACAACATGAAGACAAAGTTCTTGGAGAAATACCAAGAATATTGCAAGACCAAGGAAATTAGAGATGAGATATTTTGCATCATGCAACGCAAAGAGGAGACCTTAAAATATTATCTTGAGCATGTTCTATTTATTCTTCAAAGGACTAGGAAAATAGGGTTGAGTAATGATACTATAAAAATGCTCTTTCTTAGGAGGATTAGGGATGAATGTTTAGATATTTTGAATCTTATGGGGGGTGGAGATATTTCCAAATTGAGATTTGATGATATATGTGATGTTTGCAAGAACTACTCAAGGTCCACCCATTCAGTAAGAGGGTACGTTGGGAAGCAAATCTCTTCCGGAGGAACATCGGGTGTTACAAAAAGAGAACTAGGTACATTGCTTGAAGACCTCAAAACTGATCTTCTGAGTCACATGGGTAAGCAAATCGACACCTTGTATACACGAAAGAAACAAGAGGAGGCTGAAAAATCCCTTGTTGTCTTTTGTCCTATTTGTCATAAAAGGCATAATAGTGAAGAGTGTTCCTACAACAAAATGAAAATCTCTTCTTTAGAAGATGCCAATAGGAACACCATTCTAAGATCTCTTCCTATAGACATGAATGAAGTAGAATATACAAATGATCCTATTTACGTTATGGCTCAAAGGAGGCCTTGGTAACCATGAGGAATTCCCCCAATTGATTATCATACATCACATCCAAGTCCTTTTCCTTATCAACAAAATCCTTTTTCGAATCAACTTGGATGGTTTGGAGGATCGAAACAACCTCCACACTACCCCCGGTAGAAACAACAATACCCACATGCTCCATAATCATGGCAAGCATGGCAAGTGCCACCACCAACATATCCACAATATCAATCGTACCCTCCATATACACCACCGTCAACAATAAATCCCTATTAGTAGTCACAACAACTCTTACCACATGTTCCATCATCATCTAATCAATCGTCTAGTTCAACCCAACCACCAAAAGCAACACCTATGCCCGCACAACCATCACCCAATCTGAATAATAAGGTGACTCAACAAATTTACAATAATAAGGTGGCAGGATACCCAACCTATCATGTCAATACACTATAAATTGATGGTGTACAACTAAGATTAGGAAAGAATCTTCAAGGGCCAACTATCACAAAGATAGAGGATTCTCCAACAAAACTAGTAGAAGAACAACCAAGGCCCCAATTTCCTGATAGGTTTCAAGAACAACCAAAACAACAAGAAACATCTCAATCAGGTTTTGATTTCATGAATGAATTAAGAAATGTCAATATTAAAATTCCTCTCTAACAGGCCATTTAAGATGTTCCAGTCTATACAAGAGCAATCAAAGAACTATGTGGGAAAAAACAAAAGAAGAAACAAGACCCCGAGATAGCCCAAGTCATTGGACAACTTGCATATTTGATGTTGGGAAAGATTTATATTCCTAAGTATGCAAATCCTAGGAGCCCAATGATAAAGTTACGTATTGGTAATATAGTTATCCCAATGATCTGTTAGGATCTATGACGGTTGCTAAGTAAATGTTAACTTATACAAATCAGTAATAAACATCTTAAACTTAATTAAAAGTTCATTTAAAAGACATTAAATGATTAAAATAATAGAAATAGGAAATCATAGATATAAGAGAAGACAAGAGACAACAAGTTGATAACGAAGTTCGCCGAATGGCTATGTCTCTGGGTCCCTCTCCAATGGAGTGACCAATCCTTGATTATGCTCCAAATACGATTTACAAGGCACTTCAATTTGTTACAGAGCCTCCACAAGTCTCCTCGGATGACAATGAAATGCATAAAAAATCCCCCTCCTTCAAGTACAAATTAACTTGGCTTATAGCCTCTATCTGCACAGAGTTGAATCATTTCACTATCCAAATCATAATTACCTCCAATTCCTTCTACGCCCCTTTAAATACATTTTCAAAGGCTATTTATAGGGTTAACAATATAATAAAAGTGAAATTTTACATATCTTATCTCCGACACCAAGGATGTGGCACAATGGTTATTTTGGTGCACTGCTATATTGGGGGTCGGTAGTTCAAACTGTTCGCCCTCCATTTTTATATTAACATGGGCTTTGTTTCTATTTTAAATATATTCCATTGTTGTCATATCCCTACAAATGCATGTGGTGTGTTGGATAGAGGTGGTAGTTGGAGGAGGGGGGGTTGGCGGTTTAAACCACTAGCCCCTCAAAACAGAATTTGTTACATATTAAATAGAAACTGCCACATAGTTATCTCGAGAATGTCGCGTGGTCTATTGGTAGTGTGTGAATGTAGCAAGGGGGAGGTCTTGGGTTCGAGCCTCCCCACTAAAAGTTTGAATTGATAGAAACCCAATTCAGAGCCGCCTGCCATAGAGGTACCATGTGGCACCATTTCATTGGTCTACATGGCACTATTTTATTCATCGATGGTTGCCATGTGTTGAAGTATAATTGGTCCATGTCATCGCCACATCACCTGTCATGTGTCATGCCACGTCATCCACCATGTCACCTACCACATGTCATGCCACATCATCAACTACCACGTGTCATGCCACGTCAGCATGTTGACATCATGTTGATGTCAGCATCTGTACTATCATGGTCAACCTTTTTTCTACAAACTTTGACCGACCATAACTTTTGTGTACAGACTCTGATTGACGTGATTCAAGCGGCATTGGAACCATCTCGATGAGCTCTTTGACATGGTGTGGTTTTATCAAGCATTTGGAACAATAATTTTTTTGGTGAACAACGAAATCCACCTGGGTCACCCAAATACACTTGTGGATTTAGAAGCAACCATAAATGTAATGACAAATGAGACTAAGGAGAAACTAGCCCTTCAAGGACTAAGATCTACTCCAATGGTCTTACAAATGGCAGATCATTCCCTTGTAAAGCCAAAAGGTATGATTGAAGACATTATCATTTATATTGAGTCTTGGGAATATCCCATTGATTTTATGATTTTACAACCAAAAATTAAGCTGGGGGGATACCCTTAATTAGGTAGACCTTCGTTGGCCACAACTAATGCTTTTATTAATTGTAGGTATGGCGATATGGTGATTTAAAATGGAGAATAAACGAAGCAACTGATGTTGTACACTCAAGCACAACCTTTATTAGAAACAGGTGATCCCTTGTGGATCGACTATGATTTAGATGAATCTTTGCCTATTTTGACAATTGATCAAAGTAGAGATAATAATTTCTTGCAAAATCACTATTTGTTTGATAATGTATTAGAAAGAATGATTTTTCCTTCTGGTATAAATGATAATTTCCCATTTGGAAATTTTCTATTAGTTAGTAATCCATAATATATTCAACATTTCATTACTTTGCATCAGTTATTGCCACACACTTCTATATATAGTTGATTCTTAGTATCTGGGAATTCTAATCCATCCTCATCTACTTCCTAATTGCTTGTTATAAATGCTCTTGTCCATTTCCAAGCTATGGAAGTTTTACCTAGAAAAATGCTTAATATAAACCCCAACTTGAGCCCCTCACAGTTAGAAGATCTCATTGATGTGTTTCATTCCCATAAAGATGCCTTTTCTTGGGATTACAAGGACATGAGAGGTATACACCCTACCACTTGCACACATCACATATATATATGAAGGAAGTCAACTTGTAAGACAACCACAAAGAAGATTGAACCCTGTCCTATGAGAAATTGTTAAATATGAACTACAAAAGTTACTCAACGTACCTGATTCATCTATCCTATCTCTGATAGCCAATTGGTGTCACCTCTTGTGGTAGTTACCAAGAAGAATGGGAAGTAGTGAATATGCATAGATTATAGAGCCCTTAATAAGGCTACAAAGAAAGACCATTTTCCACTACCCTTTATTCATCAAGTCCTAGATACCCTTGCTCGAAATTTTTTTTCCTTCCTTGATGGGTTTAGTGGTTATAATCAAATTTGTATAGCCCTGAAGGATCAAGACAAGACCACCTTTACTTTCCCGTGGGGTACGTTTGCTGATAATGTCTCACCTTTTGGGTTATGTAACACTCCTGCTACTTTTCAGTAGGTTGTCTTAAGTATTTTTGCTGATTTGATTCATAATTGTGTGGAAGTTTACGTGGGTGATTTTACTATTTATGGTGACACGTATGAGGAAGCAAAGGAAAATCTAGAAAAGGTTCTTAAAAGATGTATTGATACTAATCTATCTTTTAGTCATGAAACGTGTCACATCTTGATGACTGAAGGTATTGTCTTAGGGCATTATATTTCTTCAAAGGGCATTGAGGTAGATCCCAAAAAGGTAAAGATAATTCAAGACTTACTCGTGCCTACTTCTTAGAAAGATGTTTGTAGTTTTTTGGGTCATGTTAGATACTATAGAAGATTTATTCAAAATTTCAATAAAATTGCCTCACCTCTTTTTGTTTTGCTAGGTAAAGATGTAGATTTTTAATGGACACAAGAATGCCAACAAGATTTTGAAGAAATTAAGGGGAAGCTTATAACTACACCAATTTTACGAGGACCAAATTGGGAATTTCCATTTCACATCCATACCAATGCTTCAGAAAATTCCATGGGGGTGGTACTTGGGCAAAAGGAATATTATTCCATTTATTGTATTAGTAAGAATTTTACTGGTGTAGAGGTAAATTACACTGCAACTAAAAAAGAATTTTTGGTTGTAGTCTATGTGGTAAACAAATTTCTCTATTAGATAACTAGGTATAAATTCTTTGTACATATAGATCATTCTGCTATAATATTCTTAATGAATAAGCCAGTTATTACAGGAGTGATTCAATGGTTGCTTTTATTAGGAGAATTTGATATCACTATTCTTGACAAAATCAGACGTGAAAATGTAGTTGTTGAATTTTTATCCAAATTGTAGTGTGATAATGAACCGATACCTGTGGATGATGCTTTCCCAGATGAACATCTTTTTTCCATTTCCATAAAGAGACCATGGTTTGCAAACACTTCCAATTACCTTATCACATGTAGATTTCCACCCTTTTCTCCAAGAGACTAACGAAAGCTTATAGTACTTTGTGGGCAATATAGTTGGATTAATGGTTTACTCTTTCATACTCGAATTGATAATATCATGTGTCAATTTGGTGTAGAGGAGGATGTATTTGAAATACTCCATGCATGCCATTATGAGCCTTGTGGAGGACACTTTCCAGCACAACGAACTGCTAACAAATTTTTGACTGTAGGGTATTACTGACCAACAATCCATAAGGATTGTAAAATATATGTTCAACACTGCAATAAATGTCAGCGTATGGGCCGACCCACATGTTTCAATGAGATTCCATTACACCCACATTTATCAATTGAACCCTTTGAGAAATGGGGTTTAGATTTTGTAGGACCAATTAATTCTTCATCTAGGAATAAAGAATATCTTCTAGTTTGTACTAATTATGTTACTAAGTGGGTAGAAGTAGTAGCTTTGAAACATGTTATAGATACAAAAGTTGCTAACTTCTTATACTCTGAGATTTTTACCAGGTATGGCGTACCAAGAGAAATTGTTACAGAACAGTGACCATAATTCACATCTAATCTGGTTGTAGCTTTGGTTCGGGAATATGAAATCAAACACTAAAAATCTTCTTCGTACCATCCACAAGCCAATGGGCAAGTGGAGGTGACCAATTGAGAGTTGGAGAAGATCCTCAGAAATACTATGGCATTCCACAAGAAGGATTGGGTAGATAAACTTCCTGAGGTAGTTGGGCCTATAGGATGACTTGGAAGACGACCACCGGCTTGACACCATTTGAACTTGTTTATGGAAAAAAGGTTATTTTTCCCATTCAATTTGAAGTGAAGACTCTTTGTACTGTTCTTCAATTCGGGATGAGTCTCACTAAAGCCTAGAAGGAAAGAATAACTCAACTCCATTCCTTGGATGAAATGTGTTAGAAATCCCTTTTCATGCAGAGGTAGTGCAATAACAACCAACACAATGGCATGAACACTTCATTCATCAACGAACGTTCCAACCTAGTGACTAGGCATTGCTCTATGACTTTCAATTCCAAGACTTCAAAGGGAAATTTCACACTTAATGGCTCAGTCCCTATGAGATCAAGACTATTTATGATAATGGAGTTATTGAGTTATGCATTGTGCGTTCAGAGCGTATGGCTCTCATTGTCAACAAGCACCATTTGAAACTATACAAACAACCCCTTTCTAAAGAAACTTTTGTTTATAATGTGTTGAAGGAACTCACTCTTGTTCCTGTCACCTCTCCAAAATAATTTATTAAAAAAAAAGAAAAAAAAGAAGAAAATATCCAACAATGAAAAACCTCGGGCGTTGTTGGTTAGTTAGTACTTGAAAATTAGATGTTGGTGGGTATTAATAGTTGAATAAACTTGGAGGAAAAAATTGGTCATAAGGAGAAGGATTCCTATCACTTATGTGACAAGAATTCTTGGGGGTTCGTTGTTCTTGTCGCTACTTATTCTATGGTGCGACATGATTGCTCATTCATTTCCTACATCAAGAGGTGACTTTCCATCTTCCCAATGTTCTTGTTAGCAACAAGACTCCACCATAGATTCATTTTTCCTTCATGTTCCTTTGTGCTTCATTAGTTGTATCAGGAACTCTTTCCTGTCATCCTATGGATAGGAACTTTTTCCTATCATTTCCAACCAACACATGTTCTAGCCAACTTCCATTTCCCCATTTCTTCTCCTGTCAATAGTATCACACCAACTATCCTCATTGGTATTCTTATTGTTGTTAGCAATGATGAGGTCAATAGTTGTCTTAGTTATTATCATGATTTGTCTGGTTTTATGTCCACAATAGTTTACCCCTTTGGCCTATTGTTCCTTTATTGCCATAATATTTGTTAGAATCAAAGTGAATCGATATAATATAAATGATATGCAAATTCTTAGGTAATCAACCGTTTATAAGCACTAATCGTGGTGGTTGTGTGAAACAGGTTAAAAAGGGGCAAAGCATGAAGACAATAATTTCCCAGTGATTTACTGGTTTTCATTCGGTGGTTGTCTCCTAGTATAGTCTTAGCTAATAAGTTAGTGACTAGGATTGATATCGGTTAATAGCTTTTGAAAAATAGTAGGTCGTAGGCCATATTACTATTTTTCATTTATCGTTAAACGTTTTGTTATCCACGTATGATCAGTGGACATGATATTCTAAGCACTTTGTTTTGTATTAAGACTTTTATATATGCTCTTTTGTGTGCATGAGAACATCTAATTTTTTTTTTTGCAAGTTTGAATTAATACATAGTATTTTTTAAAGACTAAGCTATGAGTATCTTAGTGTTTCCACTCCATTCAGTCAGTTGGGGGAAAGGGCCCGCTCCCTACCATTGCTTGGAGTTATCTTATTTACTGTTGTGTGAGGTATTATTTGCGTTTGTTTTGTGTATTAGTAGTTATTTGATTTGTATGCAACTTCATTAATATTAATAACATAGTATGCACATGGTAATGAATGAGTTTCAATTATATTCCTAAAGAGTGAAGCGATTTAAGTATTACTAATGTTTGGTATGGACACAGGTTGCGAGATAGAAAAGCATGACAATGGTATATAATTTGTTTTAGAAATGTTGCAAATAATCTGTTAGGCTTATTGTACCCTGTCGCTAGGACACATAGGTCATGTTGCCCGAATGCACAACTCCTGTTGCCTGCATTACATTAGTGTGATTTCAGTAATTAATTCTATTTTTTTATCATTGTTAATGATGTTACGAGATAAAGCATGTATTAGCAGAATTGAGTTAAGATTGCTAGAGTAGATAAGAGTTTAAAATAGGTATTTCTATTTTAATACAATCTAAGGAAGTGTGTTTTAATCTTTATTGGTTAATTTAGACTTGTATATGCATACATTCCCACTTGACTTACCACCCTCATCCCTTGAGAAAAAAACCACTATACCTTTCATTAGTTTACGACCCCAGATTGACACATCTAGGTAAAAACTGAGGGACTCCATAAACCAAATACAAACAAGAAATCCTATCGTAATCTTAAACCACAGTTTTACCCAATCATTTTGGCACCGTTGTCGAAGAAAGGTATTAAAGGCGTGAGGTTGTAGTAAGTTAAGTTAGGACCAATACGTCTTGAAGAAAACTTGTACAGTTGTCGACCTTGTTTAGGTGAGTACTCTTGACTTGTGTTGTTGTAAGTCATTTAGGTGCATGAATCGTAGTAGGGATAGTAGAGGAAGATTCATTAGAAATGGAAAGGGAAGTAGTTCACAACCTGAAGAGCTTAAAAAAAAATCAAAAACATCCATTGAGGAAACACAAACCAAAGAATTGCAAAACAAGTCAAAACCATCCATAGAAGGAAGTAGCTCAACTCAGGAAAAATTAAAAACTAAGTTGCAATCATTAGAATTACCCGAACTTGATCTTGAGAAGTGTGCTATTGAGACCACTATTGTTCAGACACCCACAAATACTCATTCAAGCTCTTTTGAGATATTGCACAAAAAGGTTGAATTTTTTTTCCAAGAGTCTTACAGCGCTAAAGTTGGTACATTCTCAGAAGAAACCCACGAGCCATTTAGAACCTATTTTATTCCTTGGTCATTAGACATCATGGATCCCAATAACAACAACAATGGTAATAGGGAATTTCCCAATAATAATCCGGTTACTTTTGAGTTTCCTATCACATATCCTGAGCGAGATGCCCCTATGAAGAATATTCCTCATTTAGCTTTACCTATTTTTCGTGGTCTTTCTACTGAGGATCCTGACATGTTTTTGTTTGAATTTGATGTGTTGTGCAACAGTTATGATTATCAGAATGATGCACAGAAGCTCAAACTGTTCACAGCCACATTGAAGGATGCAACCCTACATTGGTTTATGAACCTCAAGAACATTAGGACATGGAATGTCATGAGGGATTTTTTCTTGGAAAAGTACCAAGAATACTATAAAACCAAGGAAAACTGGAACAAACTCTTCTGCATGACACAGAAGGAAGACGAGTCTGTGGAAGATTATCTTGAATGCTTTATGTTCAGTCTTCAACAATCTCATCAACAAGGGTTGAATGATGATACTGTTAAAATGTTGTTTCTTAGAGGCATAAGAGATGATGTCATGGAAGCATTAAATTTAATAGGTAAAGGGAATATTTCTAAGATGGACTTTGATGATATTTGTGATATTTGCAGGAACTATTCTAGGTTGCATTCCTCGGGAAGGAACTATCTATGCAAGCTACAGTATGCGAGAACTTCAACAGGTATCACCAAGCGTGAGATAGGTAATTTACTCAAAGACCTTAAAACTGATTTATTGAGTCACATGGGTAAACAGATAGATACATTGCATACCCATAAAAAGAAAGAGGAGGCAGAAAAGGCTCTAGCAGTATTTTGTCCTATATGTAGGAAGAAACATGGCAATGAAGATTTCCCTTATAATAGGACAAATATCTCATCCCTAGAGGAAGCCAGTAAGAGCTCTACCCTAAGACCTCTTCCCGTAGATATGACCGATATGGGATATTTTGAAGAACCTATCTACTATATGGCCCCTAGGAAACCTTTTCCACCTCGATCAATGCATCCTTGAATGTTAAATGATTATTTCACCCTAGGGCCTAGCCAAACCAATTCCTTTTCCAATCAGGTTGGATGGTACGGGGGTTGGCAACAACCTCCCGCTAACCTTCAATGGATGCCACAATATCAGTATGCTTCACAATCGTGGCAAGAGGCATGGAGGCCACAAATGCCACAACCCCCACCATATCAACAACAGTACCCATCACAACCACAACCTCCATCTCCTCCAATTCTCAACCCATATCATCAGCCACAACAATATATCCCACCTATACCACCATCTTTGAACCAATCAGCCAATCCACCTCAACCGCCAAAGTCCACATCAATGCCAACCCAACTGAATCCAAATCCCAACAATAAGGAAACACAACCTATATATAATAATGAGGTGGCAAGTTATCCTACTTATCCTATAAATAATGTAGAGGTGGAAGGAGTTCAATTGAGGTCAGGAAAAGCCATTTAGGGACCTACTATCATAGAAATTAATGATGAACCTGAAGATGAGCCTGTCAAAGAACCCCCATTTCCTGATAGATTTCAATCAGAGCTAGTACAAAAGGAGGTTCCGCAACTTGAATTTGATCTTGTTAATGAGCTTCGTAATGTTAATATCAAAATTCCTTTATTGCGGGCCATAAAAGACATTCCAGTGTACACCAAGACAGTGCGAGAGCTATGCACTCAAAAGCAAAAGAAGTAGGACCCGAATACTGTACAAGTCATCAGACAACTGGCATACCTTATGCTCAAAAATTTAGCTATTCCTAAATATTCAGATCCAAGGAGCCCTGTCATCAAGGTAAGCATTGGTAAGGTTACTATTCCTAATACACTTGTTGATTTGGGTGTTGCAATTAATGTCATGAAAAATGAAACAAAGGAAAAATTAGCACTTGAAGGACTTAAACCCACTCCCACAGTTCTCCAAATGGAAGATCATTCTTTAGTCAAACCAGAAGGTATGATTGAGGATGTAATTCTTTCTATCGATTCGTGGGAATATCCAACCGACTTTATGATTTTGCAGCCCAAAATAAAGTTGGGGGGATACCCCTTGATCTTGGGACGACCATGGTTAGCTGCTGCAAATGCATTTATCAATTGTGGGTCAGGTAATATGGTTATTTATAATGGGGATCAAACAAAATAGTTTACTCTATATCCACCTGCACAACCCTTACTAGATACATAAAATGCAGTTTGGGTTGATAGTGACCTAGATGAGTCGTTACCCATTCTGACAATTGAGAAAGCACAGGACATTGCATAATACATAGAGGATAATATTCTCCTTAACCTACTCCAGAATAGGTATGAGTCAAACCAACTCTTAGAAAATTTGGTTCTTCCTTCAGGTGTAAATACACGTTGTCCTTTCAGGAACTTTCCATTAGTAGTAGGTAGCTCACGGTCTGTTCAACACTTCATCACATTACATCAACTGTTTCCTCACCATTGCCTATACAGTCCATTTTTTTCTTCAAGGAATCTCGATTCATAGGTTCTAGCCATTTATTCACCTACCTCATCAGAGGCCATGGAAATCTTACCTGGTCGCACACTCAATATCAATCCACATTTAAGCCCTGAACAGATACAAGACCTTATTGCCATGCTTAGAACCAATAAAGATGCATTTTCTTGGGAATACCAAGATATGTGTGGCATCCATCCAGACACCTGCATGCACCATATTTATATTGAGGAAGGTAGTCGTCCAATTAGGCAACCACAATGTAGACTTAATCCCGCCTTGTGTGAAATAGTTAAAGAAGAATTACAAAAATTGTTAAATGTTGGGTTTATATATCCTATTTCAGATAGTCAATGGGTGTCCCCTTTGGTTGTGGTTCCCAAGAAGAATGGTAAGTGGAGAACTTGTGTTGATTACAAAGCTCTCAATAAAGCTACAAAAATAGATCACTTTCCATTACCCTTTATTGATCAAGTGTTGGATACTCTTGCAGGTAAGCAATTTTTCTCCTTCCTGGATGGATTTAGCAGATATAATCAAATTCGCTAGCACCGGAGGATCAGGACAAGACTACTTTCACATGTCCATGGGGCACCTTCGCATATAATGTCTTGCCTTTCGGGTTGTACAATGCCCCCGCTACCTTTCAAAGGGCGGTGTTAAGTATTTTTGTTGACCTTGTAAATGATTGTGTTGAAGTGTATATGGATGATTTCACAGTACATGGTAATACTTATGAGGAGGCTAAAACAAATTTAGAAAAAGTGCTTAAACGATGTATAGATACTAATTTATCATTAAGCCATGAAAAATGTCACATGCTCATGAAGGAAGGCATAGTGCTTGGTCATTTCATCTCCTCTAAAGGTATCCAAGTGGACCCCAAGAAGATCCAAATTATTAAAGACTTGCCTACGCCAACTAGTCAAAAGGATGTACGTAGTTTCCTTGGCCATGCAGGGTATTACCGAAGGTTTATCCAAAATTTTAGTAAAATTGCATCCCCTTTATTTGCATTGTTAGCTAAGGATGTAGCTTTCACTTGGACAACGGAATGTCAAGAAGCCTTCAAAGCTATTAAAACCAAACTTGTAACCACACTAGTACTTTGAGGGCCAAATTGGGAATTGCCTTTTCATATCCATACTAATGC
Source organism: Sequoia sempervirens (assembly GCA_007258455.2). Lineage (NCBI taxonomy): Eukaryota > Viridiplantae > Streptophyta > Pinopsida > Cupressales > Cupressaceae > Sequoia > Sequoia sempervirens. The sequence goes on from VDFB02368533.1 coordinate 13,195, forward strand.
CTCAGATTCCTCTATGGGAGTTGTGCTTGGACAGAAGGAAGACAACCTTTTATACTCCATCTACTACATCAGTAAGAACTTCATGGGGGTCGAGGTGAATTATACAGTAACTGAAAAGGATTTTTTAGCTGTTGTTTATGCAATTAAAAAATTTCGTCATTATATTACTGGCTACAAGCTGTTTGTTCATACAGATCATTCAACAATTCGATTTTTAATGAATAAACCTATTGTCACTGGTAGAGTTATTAGATGGTTGCTCTTACTTCAAGAATTTTATGTAACTATACTTGATAAGCCTGGTCAAGAAAATGTGGTTGCATATTTTTTATCCAGGTTGCAGCAACCAGAAAATGAACCCACTCCAGTTGACGATGCATTTCTAGATGAACACCTCTTTGCCATATTAGCAAAGAGTCCATGGTTCGCCGATATTGCAAATTACTTAGTCACATACAAGTTTCCACCACACTTTTCTCCAAGGGAACATCAGAAGTTGGTTGGACTCAGAGGGAAGTACACATGGATCAACGGATTGCTTTTTTGTTCCAACATTGACTATATCATGCGACAATGTGTACCCGAGGATGATGTCTTTGATATAATTCATGCATGCCATACAAAACCATGTGGAGGACATTTTGCTACTCAAAGGAATGCTCAGAAGATTCTCATTGTAGGTTATTATTGGCCTATGATCCATAGGGATTGTAAGCGCTATGTTCATCTTTGTGACAAGTGCCAATGTATGGGCCACCCTATATGCTCCAATGAGATTCCCTTACACCCACATTTTTCCATAGAGCCATTTGAGAAGTGGGGCCTGGATTTTGTTGGCCCAATCAACCTGCCATCATGAAACAAGGAATACATCCTTGTATGTACAGACTGTGTCACCAAGTGGATCGAAGTGGTAGCTTTGAAGCATGCCCGAGATACAAAGGTAGTCAACTTCCTATATTTTGAGATCTTCACAAGGTTTGGGGTGCCATGAGAAATGACGACAGATCAGGGCTCACAATTCACATCAGAACTCATTTCGGCCTTGGTTTGAGAGTATGAAATTCTCCATCGCAAGTCCATGCCTTATCATCCTCAAGCCAATGGGAAAGTGGAAGTCACCAATAGGGAAACCAAGAACATCCTCACCAAGACAGTCACTCTTCATAAGCATGATTGGGTTGCACGACTTCCTGAAGCTGTGTGGGCCTCTTGCACAATGTGGAAGACCACCACTGGTCTGACCCCCTATGAGCTTGTCTATGGTAAGAAAGCAGTTCTTCCTATTGAGTTTGAGATCAAGACCCTCTGCATTGCACTTCAATTGGGAATGAGTCTTTCTGATGCCCAAAAAGAAAGCATTGATCAACTACAATCCTTAGATGAAATGTGCCAAGAAGCACTCTTTCATGCCGAGGTTGTATAGAAACAACGTGCTTTATGGCATGACTATCACATTCGACACCAATCCTTTCAGCCTGATGATTGGGCATTTTTGTATGATTTGCACTTTCAGGACTTCAAAGGCAAGTTTCACACGTGATGGCTTGGACCTTATGAGATTGAAACAGTATATGATAATGGCGATGTTTGCCTCTGTACCGTGGACTCTAAATGCAAAAGTCTCCTCGTTAATGGTCATAGAATGAAGCTCTACAAAAAGCCTCTTTCTAAGGAAGCCTTCTTTTTGGAAGTAGCCAAGGAACTCATTGTCGTTCCTTTTGGCCTCCTCCAAGAATGATTAGACTAAAAAAAAGAAAAAAAGAAAAAAGAAAAAGAAAAAAATAGAAAATAAATAAAAATAAATAAAAATAAAATAAAAAATAACAAATAAAACAATAAAAATGCCCAACCCAGCCACCTCACCTTCCCTACCCCATCGTCGGCCCCACCACGGCCCTTCCCCTTCCATGCTTCCTTCCCCACCCCCTTAATTCCTGTTGGCCTTCCCTCCTCCACCTTCCAACACGCTGATCATTCCCCTCCCTCATTCCCATGCCACCCTAGCATTGGTCCCACCACTGCTCAACTTCCAATCATTACCTCTCTTTGTGCGTATCCCTGTCGCCTTCTCATTGTGTTCAAATTTTGCACAATCTCCATTCTCCTGTCATGTGCCTTCTTCTCTCCATCGGGTTCCATCCCCTCTGCCACCATCCTGATGACTACCTTGGTGTTGATCACTGGTTGGCTTGACCGATTGTGCTAGCACCCTCATCATCCATCGTCATTTCCTCACCAGCTCCACCGATGTGCTTTAACGGTAATCCGACCAAGGTTTGTATGTCGTTTATTTTATATTGGTTTTCTTTTGTTTTTAGCAATTATTATGGAAAACCACAGACGGTTTCATACATTCAGCTGGGGGTGTTGTGTCACATGATTACCCCAGGTCATGTCATACCCTGTCGCCATTCCATGTATTGATTATCCTAGCAAGGCAACCCGTTTAAACTGTAAACTCATTTTTAAAGTTCATTATTGTCAACACATCCTGCCAAGTTTTCTTGCTAATTCTTTCACCATGGGAGGTATTCACAAACACCAAGAGCCAAAGGATATGAAAAATGTTAAAGCCAATGCAGTAGTATATGGTGTCTTTGAAATCACAGGATGGCTTGTGTTTTTTGAAAAGCTTTGTGGGTATCATGATGGGGTGGCTCGAGTTTTCCATGATGTTTAATACTGTTAATAGCTTTGTCGTAGTCTGAGGGTTGTCCTTGCCAGTCACGCCTCAGGTCATAGAAAAAGTAACAGGGTTACCAGAAATAGGGGATGAATATTTTCTTGCAACCAAAAAAAAAGCATGTTGAGCTTCAGCTCCAAATCCAGAGGTTCTTGCGACAGGATGAGACATTGCGATCGACTCCTAAACAGGGCACTATACAGACCTCCCTTCCTGCACATTGGGCCGAAGTTGCTAAGGTATGTATCCAGTATGTCATGGGTGAAGGAAGGTATGCTTATGTTTTCGCCCACCATTTTCGGTTGCTCTGTCATTTACGCCATAATGAGTTGGTTAATCTTCCATATTACCTTTTCAATTCCATTAAAAAGATGAGTTTAGAAGTCCAAAAAGGTCACAAAAATTCTTTGGCTCACCACGGTCTGATTAAATTAATTGTTCTAAAGGGTTTAGCAAGTTCTGTACCCCTGGGTATTTGGGATGAATTTACAAAAGAAAAAGGGTCAAATCCCTCTTTAACCCCACAAACTGAGTCGATAGCTTCTAAAAACCCCCATACTGCAGGTGACTCTAATAATGAAAACCCTAGCCAAGAATCTAAGCATTCCCAGGGAACAAAACGAACAAGCCATAGGTCACGACCTCGCACCTGGAGGGATAAAACTATCAGTGAAGTTAGTACTCCTCCGGTTGTAACTCCTTACAACACTAGGTTTAAACGGAAGTATGAAGAAGCAACCTCTGGCTTGCAACAATTGTCTTCTCCTGTTTGCATAGTGAACCAAGAAACTTCTGAACCGGATGTTGAAATCCTGGCCACAAAGAAAGTAGGGAAAGATAGGGTGAGTCGAGAACTACGACACCAGAATTGCCAAAAGAAAATGGGAAGAAATGTAGTATCTCAGACCTCCTCCGAAGAACAAGATGATGAATATATGTCAAAACCGTCTATAAGCTCTGATGATCAAAGTCAAGAGACGAATACAGGTAATCAAGAATCTAACCCTTCTGCAACCCCTTCACAAGAACAACCAAATGTGGAAATTTAGAATCCAGAGGAATACTCCTATGACATTTCCTTGGATGAGGAATACTCTGTTGAAGAATTTAGAGATTTGCAGGCCAGGGTCCAAAGATTAGAAGCCCAAGTACTGCCTCTTCAGCCACAATTGCAACAAGCTTTAGATGCCAATCAATAGAAAACTGAGGAGATTAAGCATTTAAGGGGTCAGATAGAACAATTAGCCACACAATTCACACCAGTTATACCAGGATACATAACCTTGACAGAGCATAGGAACAAAATTGACAAGTTGAAGGAGTCTTGGGAGGACCAAATTGTTGAGAAATGCATGACTATGGAGCACCACCAAGAAAAGGTCAATGAATTAAAAGCTGAAATGGAACAAAGGGTTTCCACTTATTACATCTCCAAGGTTGAGCACCAGTAGATTATCCAGAGTCTAAAAGACTAGTGGGGTAAAGAGATCTTGACTACAGTGCAACATTGGACAACCAAATCATCTTAAGTCAGTGTATATTGCATGAGGACATGCAATGTCTTCAGCTGGGGGGGATGATGAGGTCAATAGTTGTCTTAATTATGATCATGATTTGTCGGGTTTTGTGTCCACAATAGTTTACCCCTTTGGCCTATTGTTCCTTTATTGCCATAATATTTGTTAGAATCAAAGTGAATCGATATAATATAAATGATATGCAAATTCTTAGGTAATCAACCGTTTAGAAGCACTAATCATGGTGGTTGTGTGAAATAGGTTAAAAAGGGGTGAAGCATGAAGACAATAATATCCATGCGATTTACTGGTTTTCATTCGGTGGTTGTCTCCTTGTATAGTCTTAGCTAATAAGTTAGTGACTAGGATTGATATCGGTTAATAGCTTTTGAAATATAGTAGGTCGTAGGCCATATTACTATTTTCATATATCAGTAAACGTTTTACTATCCACGTATGATCGGTGGACATGATATTCTAAGCACTCTATTTTGTATTAAGATTTTTATATATGCTTTTCTGCGAGCATGCGAACATCCTAATTTTTGTTCTACAAGTTTGAATTAATACATAGTATTGTTGAAAGACTAAGCTGCAGGTATCTTAGCGTTTCCACTCCATTCAGTCGGTTGGGGGAAAGGGCCCACTCCCTGCCATTGCTTGGAGTTATCTTATTTACTGCTGTGTGAGGTATTATTTGTGTTTGTTCTATGTATTAGCAGTTATTTGATTTGTATGCAACTTCATTAATATTAATAACATAGTATTCACGTGGTAATGAATGAGTTTCAATTATATTCCTAAAGAGTGAAGTGATTTAAGTATTACTAATGTTTGGTATGGACACAGGCCGCAGGATAGAAGCATGACAATGGTATATAATCTGTTTTAGAAACATTGCAAATAATTTGTTAGGCTTATTGTACCCTGTCACCAGGACACAGAGGTCTTGTCGCCCGAATGCACAACTCTTGTCACTTGCATTACATTAGTGTGATTTCATTAATTAATTATGTTTTTTTTATCATTGTTAATGATCTTATGAGATAAAGCATGTATTAGCAGAATTGAGTTAAGATTGCTAGAGTACATACGAGTTTAAAATAGGTCTTTCTATTTTAATACAATCTAAGGAAGTGTGTTTTAATATTTATTGGTTCATTTAGACTTGTATATGCATACATTCCCACTTGACTTACCACCCTCATCCCTTGAGCAAACAACCACTATACCTTTCATTAGTTTACGACCCCAAATTGACACATCTAGGTAAATACTGAGGGACTCCATAAACCAAATACAAACAAGAAATCCTATCGTAATCTTAAACCACGGTTTTACCCAATCAAGTAGTACTTTGTTCTCTCACATTGTGGCTGCATTATCCACCTTGTGTGTTGCCAGTTTATAGAGATTTCCTCATGCTAATTCAAATTTCTTCCACACGGTTCTTGTGGCCACCTCAGTTTCACGTACTCCATGCTTCTTGGTGACATGACCCGCAGACGATATTGGTATTGGTATTTTTGAACGTTTTGATTTTTCTTTTACATTTATTAAATATTGTTATTTATTTTATTAATAGTGACATGACCCATGGATGAATCATAATTAAGTTGGGGGGAGGGAATGTTATCGTACCATTTTCCTTACCATTTTATTCATACCATCTATCATTTCCTTGCATCATGACAACTGAATATCCTACCTTCGTTGTACCCCATAGTAATTTGGCACTCTTTGCCATAAGTCTATCCTAACCCCCATTATTATTATTTTTGAAATACCATTTTACTATCCTGGCAAGAGGTTTTTATCGTACGGTAACCTTTATGGTTTTGTTATTGTTAACCTTTTCCACCCTGTTATTGTTACAAATTATTGGTATAACCTTACCATGGCCAAAGACCGACGTCCCCTTCATGAACCTACTTCTATGGAGGTATTGAGGACTTGTAATAATAAGGAGATTTATGACGTATTCAAGTAGGCTCAGTGGGATATTTACTTCAAGAAATTACGGGGGTTTGATAAATAGGTTGCCCAGGAGTTTGTATTAAGTTTTGATGGAAATCAAGTCTTTGTCTGGGGTTTACAATTCCCTACAACTGTTGAAGTTATAGTAGATGTAACTGGGTTACCAACGACTGGTGCAAAATACTTTCCAAGTAGCAAAAAGAAGGTTGTGGACTTGCAACCTATGTGAAAAACATTTCTATGAAGGGATGAATCAGTCAAAATGGTTCATGGTCAGGGTATTAAACTTGCTTCATTACTAGGGATTTGGAGAGGTGTGGCTAAATTCATAATTCAATACATTACCTATGAGGGGAGGTATGTATATGTATTTGCTCAACATTTTTGGTTAATGTTACATTTAAGGAAAAAACAATTAGGTAATGTGCCCTATTTACTACATTATTCTTTGCAACACATGAGTAAGGCCATTCAAAAAGGAAAGAACAACTCTTTAGCTCACCTTGGGTTAATCTGGTTACTAATCGTCCAAGCATTAAAAAGGCTTTATCCCCTAGGTGATTAGGATTCTTTTATCAATATAAATGATAGTACTAGTTTTGAAGCCTCAGAAAATGAAACCTCTTCGGATGAATCTTCAGATGGTTCTCCTAGTGATAACCTCTATTCTAATAAGGAAGACCTTCCTGGTACATTTGAGGAAGGTTCTGAAGGAAACTGAGATCCTAGTGTAAGCCCTAGTCCTTCAAAGAGAAAATCCCTTGGAAAATCATCTAAAAAGTCCCCGGGCCTGACTATTAGGGAAACTAGGACCTCAAGTGTTAAATCTTTTAAGGTATTAGGGTCGTCTATCAAAATAGTTAAAGGAAAACAAACCCTATCCGCTAAGTGTCAAAAAGAGTTGTATCTTGAGCCTTCTTGTGACAGGAAGGGTAAAAAGAAATCAAGGACTTCGACTAGCCATGTCAACCGATTGAAATATTTAGCCAATGTACCTAGTCATATGGACAATCCAAAAGAAAAAGACCCTGATTCAGATTTAGAAGTCCTATCTGAAGTCTTGAAAAAATAGGGTAAAGCCAACATAGAGGATAGGAAAACAAAAAGGAGGAGAACATAGGAAACAACAAAAAATAAGTCCATCCCTGAGACAATCATTGTTGATGTTGATCAGGAACTTGAGACTCCAATTGCTAAAGATTCCCCCATAAAAGAACCCTTAAATGAGCAAGTGGAAAATGCCCCATTTGAGCCACAATGTCCTTCTTCAATGAATCAGAATGTTGAAGAACAATTAGATAAGGCTAATGTAGAGTCAGAGCAAATAGACAATGTAGGGGAATAAGAAATACATGAAAGTCCACCCCCTCTTGATACCCAAGTTGATGAAGGAAACTTGATGATAATTAAGTATGTAGAAGTGGAACAAAATGATAGCAGGTCACCTTCCCAAGACAACTAGGAAACAGGTGAAGAATGTAGGGACCAAGAACTTTTGTTAAAATAGCAAGAAGAAATTCTAACCTTAAAGGATGTAATTGCTCAATTGAAAGAAGAAAATTGTTGTCTTCAAACCTAGTTACAAGAGGCATAGTCTGCCAAGCAATCACAAGCAACAAAGATTGATAGTCTTAAAGCAGAACTTCAACAAGCAACTCGAGACAAAGAACTTCATTTTCCCATTAGTGAGCATGAACAACAAATCTAGGAGTTGAATCAGAAATGGACTAAAGAGATTAATGGCACTTTATAGAGATTAATTGGGTTGTGACCCTTTCCTTTGCATCATGACATGCAAATCCATCAACTAGGGGGAAATGATGAGGGTGGAAGATTCCTAATGTTTTTACCTTTTGTTTGCCTTTTTCCTTTACTTTTTCTACCTTTTTGTCACTATTTGTCATAGGAAGTATAGATATTTGGTATAATGTAGAGGGAAATTAAAACTATTAGAAGATACAAAAATCTATCAAAATGCTAATTATTTTGTGGTTGAAATGGTAGGGGATAACTAAAGGAAGATGTTAGAACTGTCAAGTACATGGATGGTAGAGAAGTGAGGAGATAAAAGTTCAACCAATTTATAAACTATTTTTGAAAGATACTTATTAATTTTGTTACACATTTATGGCCAACGACCATTATCTATTTTATGTCAAACTTATTTGGTTTGTTGGCCATAGGCCACAAACAAACAAACAAAAAACTTTGTCGGTGTTTGTTTAGTATAAATATGTGTGTATTCAGAAGACTTGATATATAGATAATTAATATAAGAATAGACTTTTGTTTTGAATCGTGATAAATTTTGGAAAGTTGATGTGCATGCATGATTAGTTCAAGGTAGAACAAAGTTTATATTTCATCACTAGATGACCAAGGAGGCAGGGACCACTACTTTTAAGTTATCTGGTGATTCTTTCAGATTAGCTTTGGTGTGGTAAATGTGTGATTTAATTTTATAGCATTTTCTTTTCATAAATCTAGTTATTCATAATTAATTGTAATTCGGTTCAAAGTTAATTTTTATCAGTTATATGTTGATTTGTTTTCAAAGCATAGTGTAAGAATTAAAAATTTGATCTATATAAAATGGAATTCATTACTATTAGTGCATAATCTATAAGATTCCTTTATTTTTGTCATTGCACTTCCTATCACAGTTTCTGTTACTACACTTCTTGTCACAATTCCTGGCGTAGTTCTTGTCACAAAACAAAAACATGGAGATTAAACCATATTTTTATTAGATCATTATTGTGTGAGTTAGCTACATTCATCCCCACTTAATTCACCATTTTCAGCACTTAGGAATATAGCCACAACACTATTTATGAGTTTATGATGCTTAGATTGACATTTAGGAACAAATTGAGGAAATCAACATGAAGTTCCCAAGAATTGATTTAATTGTGTTAAGCCCATTTGAAAGAGTTAGAAGGATAGTTTTCCCCAACATTGATCCACAATTCTTAACCATGTTAGGGAATACGATACCCAAGACACAATTCTTTCATTTCTTTAAGGATTAAACAATTGGCTTCTAAGATTGCACACATTAAGTTTACATTTTCCCCATATTAGTTCTTTTATTTAGAGATTGAAATATGCCAAAATTCTTCCTTAATTATACACATCTAGATGAAGTATAAACATATTTACAAGATTTGAACAAATACCAATATACACAACAAATACATTTATCATAACTCCACTCTTGGAACCTTAAACCTTTTTGAATTCACAAGGCTCATCTCTATTTCCTTGGATCCTAAAATTGGTAGACTTCCCATTGATTCTCATCTTCAATAAATAACCTGAAAGAAGAGATCAACAAAAACAACAATATGGCCACAAGCTCTCCTCCCAACCAAAGGATTGGAATTCAATCCACCCCCAAGCTCTAAGGGTCACATAACTCTCTCAAACTTACTTTACACAAGGATTACATTTTCAAACTTGACACAAATCAACCATTCATTCACATAACTCAAATGCTTAACTTTAACATGCAAAATGGATATTCTTGTGCAACTTAACAAGGTGGAACTCCTACCCAAACAAACCCCAACACACACAACATCATCACAAAGAATCAAACATTAACTCTTCACATAGATTTCAATCACAAATGCACATTTAAACAAGAATCAACAAAGATATACATAAATCAATGAACACTCCAACATTCATTTACATATCAACAAAACTCAAACCAAAAAGGGTAGATCTTACCAAGAGATTTGTCAACCCAAATATGGAAGAAACCCTCACTTTCTCCAAGCCCTTTCCTCCATTCTTCCTCATCCATCCTTTTCTTTTCTTTCCATCGAGAAATCTCCTCCCAAATGAGGAAAGACAAGAACAATCAAAAGAAAAAGGAGAGAAGCCAAGGAAAAAGAGAGAAGCCCCCCCTCCTTTCAAAGAGAAAGAATAAATAGAAGGAAGAAGGCAACCAACTCCCCATAACTTCCCAACCACCCAACCAACTCCAATTTTCGCCACTTTTCATAAGTGGGTAATTAGAGTGGGATTTAGACTTTATTTAAGGGGTTTTATGGAATAAGAAGACCCCTAACCCAAAGACCTACCACCTAGGAAACTTTTAAAATAATTAAAACCACATAAAGACTTCATAAAACATACAATAATTAGTCACATTTAAAAAGGCGACTCAAAACAACCTCTCACACATGCACAACCCTTACAAACCAAGGTTAAAACACATATCCTTGAAAAGACTAAAAGTTTACAAGAATAACATAAAGGAAGTAGCTATGTGACCCCTTGATCAACATTGGCCAATTTTAACCTATTTACTTAACCAGAAAAAGGTGTCAACATTACTCATGATTAATAATAATTAAACAAATGACAAAAAATAAAATTTCAAGAATAATAATCAACTAGAATTTATATCCACTAATTTACATAAGTAACATGTAATTTAACACACCCTTCTCACACAATACCTATTAGAGTTAAGAAACAATTGATCATACTGTCTATTATCAAATATCACCACTTATGTGATGCAGGAGCATATAGTGGTGTAAGGGCAATCTTGCATCACCCAAAAATAGTCAAATTTCAAGTTTCTCAGTTTTCAGATGTTTTTACATTTTTGGATACCCTTTTCGTTATAATGAAATTCCCAATTTACGGTTTTTATTTTCTATTCCTTGGTTGAAAGATATTGCAGTTTTAGTTTCCCAAATTTACACCTGAAAATCTTCCGAGTTGGATTTGAGGCACTTAGAGCTCCCGGAATGGCCCCGAAACTTGCCAAAATTGGTGTAGCTAATTTTGGGCACGTTCTTGACTTCGAGACCTTTCCAACGGTTCAAACAGTTCGCGAATTGAAGTCCCAGATCAAAAGTTATGGCCCCGGGAAGTTGGCGCACTTTCTAGAAGATACAATTGCAAATGCTTTTTTAAAATTTGAACTTCATGTTGTAAATTTTTGGCGCCAAACCGCCTAAACTCAAATTTGAATGTTGTTTTGGCTCCAAACTAATGAGGAGCTCTATTTATGGGCGGGTTTCTAATTTTTGGGTAACTTTTGGGGACAAGCTCGCATATTGCGAAAGGGTGATTCTGTAGCTTTCTGTAACTTGCATGTGTTGTAGAACTTGGGGATTTGAGATCCTCTGCATGTAAGAAGCTCCATTTTCTGAATAATAAAATTATTCTCTTGTTTGTGGGTTATTTTTCGTGGTCTCTGGCCGC
>VDFB02368534.1:0-12371 GCA_007258455.2 Sequoia sempervirens
TCCCATGGTGTCTTTGTCTCAACCTTGTCTTTGTTTATGTTTGGGCTAGTGTTGATTATTTATTTTAGTATGTAAATGTTTGTTATTTAATTAATCTTTATTTTATGTGTGATTAATTAATGTTATTTAGTTGATATAATTATTTGTAGGAAATTGTAGTTAAAGTTAATTAATTAAATTTTCTAGATTGAGTGAATAGTTTAAATAAAAATATTAGACGCTATAATGTGAATTATAATTTTAAATTTGTATAAGGTAAATGATATTAGTTCTTGAATTTTTAAATTAATTAAATAGCATATAATGCTTTATTATTATCAAAAGAAAAAAAAAAGAAAAAATTAGTTAGATAATAATTGGAATAGTTGCGGGAGTGAGTGGGGAATTGAATAATTTTTTAATTTTATTTTTAATATTCTCGGAGAGAATATTGGCATGTTGTGAATGGCAAGAAGTTACTTCACGGAAAAAAAAAATTGGCTATAGAATGGTTTTTGGGTTTTGGGGGTTTTTAGTTAAAATTTGAGGAGGTTTTCTGGAATTTATTTTGGGCTTACATCTTGCATCTTGCTAGAAGTGAAGATTCTAGAAAGGTTTTGAAAGTTGAACTCTAAAGGCGAAGCTTTTCTCCAACCCTCGTTCCTTCAAGCTTTAGGAAAACAGGTTCCTTTACTGTTTGCTTAATTATTATGTTGTTTTAAAAAGATTGTTTGTACAAATTTTATTCTATAGAAAAGTTTAATAAAAGTTCTTCTATAGAAAAATTTTGTTGCCGACTATTGAAGTTTTGTCGTGATTATTTTACTGCCTTTGTAGAAAACTTTATAGTAAAATCAAAGAGCCTCATAGAAAATTATTGTTAAACAATAGGAAAACTACAAAAGGAAATAATAGAAAACCTTTGTAGGTTGCAATTGAACTCTATCAAAATTATGAAATTGAAGACCCCTCGTAGAAATTTTCTTTATACTTTTTGTAGAAAAAAATTTTGTGTAAAAAATTATTTTCTATAGAAAAAATCTTGCTTATATGCTCTAATGAAGCATTTGAAATAAAATGATATATATATATATACCATACAAATTAAATATATTGTAATGCCCCTTAATTTACATTAAGATAAAAACACAACCAACAATTTTTTTTTTGAATGATATTATAAAATACTAACATTTAACAACCTTACATGAGCATGGTACCTATATTGTGCATCAGGAGACAATGCTCGTGCAACATCATCACCACCATGTAGTCCAAGAGCGAGGTAAGGGGACAAAAATGAATTTAGGTTGAATCCAAATATGGGGTTTACTAGACCCTTAAGTACCAAATCAAGAGTTGATGCTCAGTTTCGCATGAAATTTAATGTCCTTATTAGACCTCCTTGGTAAGGTTTCTCATGTGGGGAAAACATATAAATATCCTCAAACTTGATTTACTATTAAACCTAAGGACTTATTGACAAAACATTATTCTACTTGCCAACCCTACCATTTAAATCACCTCGATGATATCAAAGGAGTCTACATTAAACATTCCACCTTGGAACTCAATTATGAGAATGAGAAAGATATTGATAATATAATTTATCTATTAACTTTCTTATTTGCTTATTTATTTTTAATTATCACTAATTTAATTATTTACTCATCCCTACTAATTAAATAAATATATATATTTCATTTTATTTTAAATTCATAAGATTACATACAATTGAATATAACTTAAGATTAAGATTGTCTTTGAACATGTGCACTAGTACTATCCCAATAGGATCATGTTAGGTGGGTTTGCCTTAGTACAAACTAGCTATTAACAACCCTAATGCTACTACGTTATATTTCATTTTTAATAGCAAATATATTCAAATTTACTTGTTATTTAATTATTTACCAATATATAAATATTTTCTACTAAGCCTTGTATTCTTCTTCTTTACATATGAATACTATGGAGATAATTAATACTATACATAATATAAATATATGTTTTTTTACCAATATTAATTTACTTTTAATTTTTTTGTTAAAGAAACAACAATGAATAACTTTAAGTAACTTTTATTGTTTTATATATGAATAATTATGAGGATAATTAATACTATAAATAATAGAAATATATCTATTTAGCTATATTAATTTATTTCCCTTTTAAAAGAGCAAGAACAAATAAACAAGTAACTTCACTTTTTTTTTTAAGGGGTACTACTAATAACCATTACTTTACTTTTTATATTTTTTGTTTTCACATTTTAAATTAATTTGTGACCCCTCTCAAGGTGGGGGAGTAGGAATCATTCTATTCTCTAAAAATGTTAAAAAGAACAATGAATAAGATACTCTATATTTAAGTTAGACTTTCTTAAGGGATACATGGAAAATCCTAACCTACTCCATTATTACGATAGGGCTATTTTCCATGGGGAACCCCACCCCATTTCCAGAGTCGACGCCAAGGAACCCCACAAAATTTTGACGGCCCTACTCTCCTGCAACTTGCAATAGATTTGACCAAGCACAACCATCCAAATATGGTCCCAACACTTCCATTAAAACGTGTAGGTATTTTATGGCGTCATTAGATTCATGAATCCGTTTCACTGTCACCTTCGACTTTTGCACGTCACAAAAATTATTCGGGCACGATTTTAGAATGAAAACGACGATCGGGGTTTTAGTTGTTCTCTCTCAGAGGTAAGCAGCTTCGAGCTTTCGAGAAACTAAAGAAGGAAAATTAATTTTAATAGAATTACGTATGGTTGCAAATTTCCTGTCAAAATATTATAAAAAAGAACTTGTTGTGATACTTCACCGCACTTATTCTCTCACCATATTCTTCATGCCAGTTTAGGGCTTCAGAAACATTTTAGGTCACGATATACTTTATCTCATGATATTTATTATTACTGTCATACAAAAAAAATCTGTTACTTTTCATTTTAAAAAAAGTGATTCCTCATACATAAAAAGAATAAGATGGGGACAAAAGCTTTAAAAACAAAAGAACTAACTTAGAGTAGTTAACTTATACCTTAAAACAAGAATTTATAAATGTTCTTCTCTTCTTTCATATGGATTAAAGGTAAAAAAAAATCAATACTACTTATTTTCTATTTTATATATGATAAAATTTGGTGCTATTTCATTATGGGTTAAATATTATATATAAACTTATAAAAAAAATTAAAAAAAATCTTTTTATTTATAATTCAAAAGTATACTTTTAAACGTCATAAAGATTATATGGAATGATGAGCTATGTGAAAAGGGCGGATAATAAGCTTATTCGCCATCCAAATAAATGTCATTTAGAAAAACTGTGCATCCCAATGAGGATAAATTTGGGAAAATTTTTAGATTTGTGTATTACATGAGTTCAATTGGTTGGCCATTCATAAAATGATATTGTTGTGCAACAAAGTTCTCTAAAAATGAGTGAAAGAAAATATTTCAATCAAGAAGACAATGAAGGTCTATGAAGAGAGGAAAGATGTGGGAAAGTAGATCAAGGATCAAACTTCATAATGAATTTATGAGAGAGAATCTAGCGCTCCACTCTTTCCAGTTGACTGTCATTAAAATTCTTTCCCATGGTTTCGGTCAAAGAGTCTTCACCGGCTTCCTCGAAGTCGTGTAGGAAATGGACTTTACTGCAAGGCCGAGATCGGCTCTTGACTCGATCATTCTTCAACAACCTGCGAAACAAAAGGTAACAGATGCGAAAGAAAAGGCATATGGCACATACACGATATCTATTCATTAATCACACATTTTAAATCTACTTCATCATTCAAAAACTGTATACGATATACCAGTCATTTTAGGGAGTCAACGGGCAATAAATGCAATCAAGTCAACACAATGAGCTGCAGGAATATGAAAGTATCTTGCTATAGGATATCCCAATAAAAGGTTTCAACAAAGTTTAAACAGCCATGAAATAACAAGAGTAAAGACATTAAAAGTTTATCATAACATCCAAACTATTAGCATATTTTAAGCTCATCGTGGAACCTTGGTAAACAACCCACACCGGGACACGATTTGGAAGCTCCTCAGCGGGGTTAAAACCTGCATGCCATGGCTTGATAAACAACCCTACCTTATTATGAAAATAAGGGCCTCCCTCAAATACCCTATTGTAATCAGCAATGCAATTAAAAGTAACCATGAAATAATTGTTCGCCAGCAACATTATCTCCATTTCCCCCTCTGGCTCCCATGTCCTCCGGGCCCAAACCTCCAAAAATTGCAAGGAAACCCTCATCCCCAAAAACTTACAATATAAGGAGTGATTTGAATAATACTCAACATCTTCAACAATCATTTCAGACGGAACAACCAGTTTTGGCCTCTCCTTGCACCTCTCGAGACAACTGTTAATCTTCGTGATCCATGAGCCATTAGATAACCCCAAATCAACAATCCCTGTATTCTGAGCAAACAGATTGTTATCGAAGGTCTTCATCCCTTGACTTGAAAATTTTGAGCCTATTGCTGCCCGAAAGTCCAAGTGAGGGCCCTCATTGACGTCTCACCCTTTGAGCAGGCCATCATGCCCCGAAAAAAAAAAAACCGCAAAAATGGGTGGGGAAATCCTCCCCACTCCCTTCCTCTTAGCACCGCCCAACACCAAACCCCACACCTTCAATCCTCCCCACCCACGCAACAGAGAGAAGAAACAAAGACAACAGGCATGCAAAGCCCCCAAGATGTAAAAAGCCAAAACATAGGTTTCGCACCCAATACCCACCACTAACCACTGGAAAAACCCACAGGAATCACCAACGAAGAAGACTTCCTACGCAAGACAAAACATAGGATTCTGCAAAATGAAAGGGCACGAACCCATGCCTGAACTAGAAACTCGCACCACAGAGACTCAGCCAAGAACAAGACACAACGAATAGATCCAACTCTGATCCTTACGCTTGTAGACACCAAACCCCCCCATGCACAAGAAAGATCGGAGAGCTGGCACGATGCCCTAGCTCGAGTTGCAGAATGCCCAACCATTTTCTTCCCTCCAATTTTATAAATATGTTGATTGTTTATATTTAGGTACCATTTAAATGAGACTGGTAGAGATATCTCTACACCACTAGTATTAGTTATTTATATATCCAAATTGAGACTATGAATTATATATTTTTGTAGGGTTGCTATATGCAATTGATAAACCATGAACAAATTTTTTGTTTTTAATTCATTATTGCTACATATTATAGTTTATAATATTATGTGATCACTCATAATGACTATTGCATAAGATAATTTATTTTTTATAGTAACAAGTGTTTTTTTCACAAACCCAACCTCATGTATGGATTTCACATAATTTTTGAAAATTTTCTAAAGTAAAGTAGCTATTTATAACCAAAATTCTATTGATGAACATAATTTGATCCCAAAGGGCTAGTGTACATGGTTAAAATAACACTAAATTGAGATGAAAATGACTCTAATATTTTTTATCAGAAAAATTCATTAGTGTGATACATATTGTATGCAAACTATTACTCAATGAGATTTTTTAATTTTTTTTATGAGGATGTGTTAATATGGATGCTATATTTGGCATGGTATGGATGTTTTATTTGGCATGGATATGTTAACAAGAAGATTACAATGCTATTTTTTTTAAGATCGTCTTTGTTTAAGAGATAAAATATAAGTAAGATAGTAATTGTGTCAAACACAATTCACAATCCTTCTCCATTATTTCTCCCTAAGTTTATTCTCATTATACAAAAGTGATATTTTGATTGAATATTTATCCTATGTTATTTTACTTATATATAGATAATTGTCTATGTAACAAAAAAAAGTTAACAAGATATAATTGAGTGGATTGTATATAAAATTGTAAAATTATATCAACAATGAGGATACTCAATCTAAAAGAAACATATATTTTAAAGTTCTGTAATTTTTTTTTAAATTTTTTTTCCTATTTTAAATATTTGGTTACTATGAAATGGATTTCATAATTAAAACTAAAAATAGCATATTTCATTTCTTCATAAATAGGAATGGAGAATTAAATTTTCAAATGTCACATACTCCTAATAAGTATCTTTAATGTATGAAATTTGTCTCTAATAAAAAGAATAATAGATTCCTTTAAGAATATTTTCACTAATTGCACTAGGATGAACCATCATCTTTAAGCCTACATAAACTTGTGTTGATTATATTTTATTTATAAATTTAATTTCAAATGAAAAAGAAAAAATAACTTACTAAAAAACTTAAAAAACACAAACTATTAAAGAAATCTATTAATAGAAAAATAACTAAACTTTTGAATAATAGAAATAAAAATTACAAGCCATAAGGAGGAAGCCACTGATGAGGACACAGGAACATTACATGAATATCCTCAGATCATGCTATTGTCTAGTTTAGAAATGCAACTAAAATTGTGGCCAAGCACAAGAAATTCACTTTACCAAAAGCAAATTAAAATTCTAACAGGAGAGTGTGGGATGCATGTGTTGTCGGTAAGATAAATCATTAACATATGTTTGTGAGGCCCTTATTCATTTAACGGCTGTCGTGACCTTTCGATAAATATTTTAAAAAATCGAAACTTGACCTGTATATTCAAAGAATCCAAGGATTAGAATCCTTGAATCTGAGGGTCGTCAGTATCTTCAAATAAATAATCATTGAATAAATAAATTAATATTAATAGTAAAATAGCGTTGATTACCTTTTTATTTCTTAAGAGTTTATTCAGACAATTTTATATAAAATTTGGAAACAGTATTGGAAATGGAATCTCAATTCAAAAGTTGTAGTGGTAATATGATTACTACGAAAATAGGGTTGATTTTTGTTCTTATAAGAAATTTTTTAAAAATGTTTAGTATTACGAAAATAGGATTAATTAAGAAAATAGGGTTCCTTACGAAGATTTTTGTCCTAATAAAAAATATATTATTTTTATCGATAAAATTTACAAGATTAAATTATAATCTTTTATTCTATATTGTTTATCATAATAATATTTTTTTTTAATTTCATAAATTTAATAGATAAAAAACCAGGAAAAAAGGGCCCCTGAACCCAACCAAAAGACAGAACCAGACCTATAGACCTATAAATTTAATACTGTTATTCTTCATTTAGTTCAGATTCCTTTCAAACAATAAAAAACTGAAAAAGATAAAATGAAGGCTTAAATGGAGAGTACTTCTTGTTCAATTCTTTCACAATAAAAAATGTTCCTGGCACATGTTATTGCCGGTGCCTTCACAAAGAATCCTGAGCCAAATAAGTCTATATATACTATGCCGGAGTATAGAGAAATATAACTACTTGAGATAGCTATTTCTTTCATCCAACTGCTGTCTTTGCTATCGTTGCTAATATATCTGATTAGAGTTTCTGCTTATTTCTGTTAAGATGAAGCCTGGTCTTGCATTCATTGTTTCTGTGTCCTTCCTTTCTTGGGTTATTCTACTTTGTGATGCTCGTCCAATTAAGGTACCCAATCCAACAGTCCTAATACCTTCACCAGCCATCGCTCCAATCATTTCTGTGGCCTCCGCTGGTAACCAGAGTGAGACAGAAAGCTATAAGGATTTCAGAGGAAATCGACATGTTGGACTTCCGAGAAGTGAGAACATAAAATATGGTGGTTACAAAACAAATGAGAATGATGTTGCTGCAGCACCACCCACGGTGAATCATGAAGAAGGTCATAGTCCTGGAGTAGGACACAAGTAATCCCTACTCTCTCTGCTGTTGAGCAGCCAAATAGACGAATGAGAATATGATTGCTTTAAGAATTTCATATACTATATTTTAAGTGGCTTCTCCGTTAGTTGACTGATATTTATTTGTAGTAGTTTGTACAAGCATACATCTTGGAGGAATGCTGTTTTCTCCATGATTTGTGGACGTGCTAAGCCAAAGAATGTAATGTTTGATTGGTTTTATTTCATTAGTAGACTGTGAAATGCATGACTGGAAACTGGAATGTAGTGTTTTTTAAGTCCTCTGGATGAATGATATTTCGTTCTTTTCAACAGTTTTTGTATTGCCACATTCTTTGAAACCAACGCTATTCATTTTAATTTTTAGTTAAAGAGTTTTTTTCAGTTGAGAAACAATGTATTGATAGAAATTGAGGAATCCAAATCAAAAAACAGATTAGATTAAATACGCTGCGGCATGCATAGCAAAGTGGAGTTTATCCTAAAATCTGTAGGCCATCGTGTATAATACCATTGATATGTTTTGTCAAATAAAGTTTACTTTAATTTTTTTTTTTATATAACGTTTATAGTTATTTAGGGGAAAACTATTTAAATATAATTTTTTATTTTTAAATTGTTATGTTGTATTTTGAAATTTTTATTTATAGTCAATTTAAGTTGATGTTTGGATTGTATTTATATTTATATTTTAAACTATTTTCGTTTTTTTAATAGTAATGTATATATTTTTGTAGAGTAAATTTAGAAGAAATAATTTTTATTGTTCAACTAATCTAATTAAAAATATAAAAGTCTAGAAAAAATTAAAAATTAATCTTTACTATTGAATTCATTCCATCCGAAAGATAAAAATCAATTCATTTCCTTCTGTATTTCACCCTACTCCAATAAGATGAGAATGATCTATTAATGAGATTTTGCCAAATCAGATCCATCTTATAGATTAATTATGTATTAATCAATTAGCATTTGATTAAATTTTGTACCATACAAAGCATGTAAGTTGACATCTTTTGAATATGAAAGGAGTAATTGGGACAAGAACCATAATATGGAAACAAATATATTCAGTGGATTTGGTTATTAAATATAATTCAAAATGGATGAAATATAATAGTAAAAGATGAAAATTAAAATAAATTGGGCTATTTTTAAAACTAGTTAGGAAACAAATTAAGAGAAGAAAATTTATGGGCATTATAAATATCAAAGGAAAAAAATGAGCATGGTATCATATGATCAAAATCATTATTATCTTTTAGAAAACTTTAAAGAAACAAAGACTATATTAAAAATTAACAATTCTTGATTTAGATTGAATTTTTAATTTAAGATGTAAGGTTACTATTATTATTATCTAGAGAAACTAACACCTTAAGAAATATGAGAATGAATCAACATATGGAATCACATACAATACAAGTAAAAGATTAAGATAGATGTCAAATATTTTTTTATCAAATATTTCTCTTTATTTAATTTTTATACATATGTTGATCGTTTATCTTTAGGTACCATTTAAATGAGGTTGGTAGATATATCCTCATTGAATTGATTGACTTAGTTCATGAGAAAGAGGTGAGTGTCAATGACACTATCTCAACACCATCACTACTTGTCATTTATATATCTAAAGTGAGATTCTATGAATTATATATTTTTATATTTAATCCTATTATTTTAAGGATATATGTAGGTTTGATTTATGTAATTGGTAAACCATGAATTTTTTTTTGGTTCTCTACACACATATATAGTTTATAATATCAAGTCATCACCCATAATGGCTTTGCAAATCATTTCTAGGTTTCATAACATAAAATATTTCTATATAATAACAAGTATTTTTTTCACAAACCTAATCTCGTACATGGATTCAATATCAATTTTTTATGTTTCTTTAAGTAAAGTATTTTTTATAGTAAAAATCCTATTCACCAACATAATTTGATCACAAAGGGCTAGTTTATGTGGTCAAAATAAAATGAATCTAGCATTATATTTTTGTCACTTGCAATTTTTTTATGAGGAAAATTTATAAGTGTGACATATATTGTATGCAAATTAATACTCAACGATGTAGGAGCATCCTGGGTCAAAGATGATCAGCATCAACAAAAAAAAAAAATTGATTCAGTTTCATCATTTTGATTTTTCTTTCTTTTCTCTTTAGGTAATTCTATCATTTTTCTCGGAGGTTGGTTGTCAAAATGTTACGCATCAAATTGAAAACTCTGAGCAAGCTTTTTAATATTTGATGAATTTACTACATCAGTTCCATCATTTTGACTAATCATAGGAGGCGTATGATTTTCCATCATTGTTTATAAAAAGAATCAATTCATTTAATTGATTATGCGATTCAAGGGAAGGTGGATATGAAAAAGGAAACAATAAAAAGAAGAAAGGTCTGAATAAGAATGTGAAGGGGAAGATATGAACAATCAACCAAGAAAGAAGATGGATGAACACGAAATGAGCTTCATTTAAAAGCTGTGTCATAATAGACGAGGTTGTTGCAGTTGAAGAGGACAAGGGAGGAGTAAGAAGGAACATGGAGAACTCCCTTTAGTTGCGCCCAAGACAAAGACCTATTTGGAAAATTAAAGCAGCCAACTGGGAATGTAGAAGCCTACATGAGAAGGCGAGGAGGGGTGTAGATATACAAGAATAGGAGTTAAAATTTTTTGCAGATAAATATGTTGTTCCTGAAGTATGACTTTAAATCGCACCAAAAGAAATGGATAATGAATTTAGAGATAGCACAAAGATGAAGAGCTTTCGTGGGAAGTTATAATGCCAAATAGAAGTCAAAGGATTCCACGAACTTGGTAGGACAAAGAAGAGAAAAGAAGTTTGGCACAAAGACCTAGAGATTTGAATGCAGAAAACATCGATTCAAATTGTAGATGAAAGTAAGTTGCAGATTAAAAAAAAAGGAAGGTGAGTCGAATGGAGGGAGTGTATTTTGGAGACTTGTCAGTTTACAATAATGTTGTGTGTTTCAGAAAAGGCAGCGCCAGGTAGGAGGATCAGGCATGTCAGAAAGAAGGCTATGAGACATTAAAAAATGCATTAAGGGGTTGTTCAAGTGGCCGATAATAGTCAGAGAGGAGAATAGAGAAAGAATTGTTGGCATGTAGGAAGTTTTAGTTTGTAGGAGTGAAAGAATTGATTTAGTATGTTTTTAGAATTATCTTGTAAATTCCTCTATAAAAGAGGTATGATGTAATGGATTTGATAAAGCAATGAATTCTTTTTGATGCAGCAGCACAATGAACAATCTTTGTATGTTTATATGATTGATTGAATATTTTTTGAGTTTATATGTTTCAATTTGTTTTGATATTTCTTCATTCAATACCATCAAAGTGGTATCAGACCCAGGGAGGTTCAATGATGAAGATCGGAAATATAATTTGGTAATCAATGTTCAAATGAAGTTGTGGCTGGAAGAAAACATTGTGAAGGAGTTGTTGATTTGCTAGGAACTGATTTTTTAGTCACACAACAGCCTCCATACAAAGGATTGAAGATTCAAGAGAAGTTAGAGAAGATTGTTGTAGATAGGAGTTGTTACCAATGCATATTTAAATGGTTTCAAATCGAGAAATAAAAAAGTCATCATATTTGATGTTGTTTTCAGATCACAGATTTTATCATCTGCAATGCAAAAAGACAAGTGTAGAAAATGTTTCTTAGGTTGTTGGAAAAGGTAATTAATTTTTTTTTGAAAAGCTTGATTGTGTGTTTTGAAAAATATTTGCAGAGATCTTTGAGGCAATTTGTATAAGAAGAAAGTCATCGCACAAAATAAAGAGATAAGATCATTTTTTATTGCTAAAAGTAAATCACAATTTATTTTTTTGGAGACAATTGTTGTATTTGTGTAATTGTCAAAAGAAGTTGTAGAAAAAGAGACCAATGTTAACCATTTTAAGAGATTTGTAGAAGACAAGGTATAAATTGCAAGAGAAAGGTTGAAGGCATGTGTTTCTCTTAAAGAAAAGAAGAAATCGTTGTAGTAGAATCAGGTCAGTTTAATCAAAGTTGTTTCAATGAGAAAAGTTGGCAAAAGAGTAAAAAAAGAAAATGAAGTTTTGGAAGAAGAATTGTTGAAAGCTAGAAAAGATAATTCTGAATTTATAAAAAGAATAAAGGGGTTGATAAAGGAGAAATATGAGTCTTTATGTGAAACTGAGAATCTTGAAAAGGAATTGGGTAATGTTAAGAGAAAGAATGAAGAATCAAGAGAAAAAATTAAATTGTTTGATGAGGCTAAGAAAATGAATGAAGGTTTAGAAGAAAAACTAAAATTGTTAGAAGAAGAAAATTGTTTACTAAGAGAAAAATTATCAAAGTTGAAAGAAGAAAATAAATGTTTAAAGACAAAACCATTGATAAGTAATGTTGCGTGTGATACCGAGGATTATTGTTCAGATGATAAATCAAGTAGTTTGTGTGATATGGCTAATATTGATTTTGATGAGGAATGTATAGAAGAAGAATGTAAAGGTGATGAAGTGTTTGAATTTGGAAATCATGTTAATCATAATGAGGAAAATGTTGGTTTTAAAATTATGAAAAGACTGGGTTACAAAGGACAATGATTAGGAAAGAATGCACAAGGAAGAAAAGAGTCAAT
>VDFB02368536.1:0-68037 GCA_007258455.2 Sequoia sempervirens
CATTGCATTCCATGGCAGAATGCCTTTTGAGGCAATTCTAAGGAGTTGTCAATGAACCCACGGTAACCATCCATTTCAATGTCTCGGAGAGAGGGACGGAAGCCGGACGACTCTTTCATGCATTCTGCTCTAAGGCCTTTCCCATCAGAGTATATCTCTTTCAGTCATTTTGTTTCTGCTTCAACCAAATTTGTTTCTACTTTTGACCAAATTTGAGATATGCTAAATTGCAAATATTGTGGTTGTCCTGCCAGCTTGTGCATACTGTCCTACCATGCAGGTCTTATTTCTTATGTCGATTCAAACATTAGGTTTGTTTCGTCATGTGTTGCATCTACTTTCAACATAATTGGAATCGAAGCATATGGTTTTAGGTCAATTTGAAGCTTCTGCGGAAACACCTATATAAATTGGAAGAATCTTAAAATCATACAATTTTGCGAAATTTACTCATCATTTGGGTGATCATGTACTTGGGCTGTAAAAATATGCCCATGCCAGTAGAACTTGGGTATTATACCTATTGAGCGTCACTCCACCTGCCTGCTTCTGAATAAATGTTTGAAAAATGAACATAAGGTACAGTCTTTTTACAATCCAACCCAAAGAGGAGTCCTGTAACAAATTCTCCTAATGCTATACTCTTATGTGATCTACAAGCACCGAGCAAACATATCCACACAACCACATCAGGTTTTAGGTATTCCAACAATTTAATTTCAATGATATAAAAGGTGTCAACTTCATAAAATAGGAGTTCTAAATTCCTAGGTATTAGATTTAAGAGGATGTATTTGAGATGGGGTTAAAAGTTTCATTCACATATTTCTTAAAATTTTGCTATCACATATCATTCATATATAAGCTTATCAATAAGAAATGATAGCTTTTACTATTTCACCACTTTAATTTCAATCATATAATAGACATCAACTTCATAGTTATTGTATAAGAAAATATGAGCTTCCATTTTTTATGTATGAGATTTAAGGGTATTTTAACAACTTTAATTTCAATCATATAAAATGTGTCAACTTCATAGAATACTGTAGCTCCTATTTTTTAGGTGTTAGATTTAAGGGAATTTCAACACTTCAATTTCAATCATATAAAATTTGTCAACTTCATAGAATACTATAGCTCCTATTTTTTAGGTATTAGATTTAAAGGTATTAGAATACTATAGCTCCTATTTTTCAATCATATAAAAGACATCAACTTCATATTATTGTATAAGAAAATAGTAGCTCTGATTTTTTAGGTATTAGATTTAAGGAGATGTATTTGAGATGGGGTCAAAAAATTTCATCACATACTTCCTAAAATTTTGCTATCACATATCATTCATATATAAGGTTATCAATATGAAATGACAACATTTACTATTTCAACAATTTAATTTCAATCATATAAAAGATATCAACTTTATAGAATATTATATATCAGCTTTTACTATTTCAATAGTTTAATTTCAATCATATAAAAGTCATCAACTTCATTGAATAGTGTAGCTCCGATCTTTTAGGTATTAGATTTAAGGGTATTTCAACACTTTAATTTCAATCATATAAAAGGCATCAACTTCATAGAATATTGTATAAGAAAATAGGAGGAGCTCTATTTTTTAGGTATTTGTTGTGAAATCTCTTTATACACCTTAACTAACCTTAGCCAGTCCACTAGTGTTTCATTTTCAAATCTCATGTCACTAGTATTTCTAATTTTTCCAATTTGAAAGTATATTTTTAATCTTTATTTTGATGTATTTTGGTTGTACCACAAGTCAATTAGGATCCTAATCTTCCACCCAGGAGTCGTTTTCTAAACCTTAGCATGACCTAGACCAATGAGAATGATTTATATATTCTTATGTACATGTATGTATGTATGTGTGTATGTATGTATTATATATACATATGTGTACATGTGTGTATGTATGTATGTATGTATATATGCATATATATATGTATGTACATGTATGTATATGTGTACATGCACATATATGTGTATGTGCATATGCATGTACATGTATTATATATACATATGTGTACATGTGTGTATGTATGTATGTATATGCATATATATATGTATGTACATGTATGTATATGTACATGCACATATATGTGTATGTGTGTATGCATGTAGATGTATTATATATACATATGTGTACATGTGTGTATGTATACATATGTATGTACATGCATGTATATATGTGTATGTGTGTATGTGTGTATGTGTGTACATGTATGTATGCATGTGTGTACATGTGTATGTATGTATGTATGTATATGCATATATATATGTATGTATGTATGTATGTATGTATGCATATGCATGTATGTATGTATATGCATATACATATGTACATGCACATATATGTGTATGTGTGTATGTATGTATGTATTACATATATGTGTATGTGTATGTGCGTATGCATGTACATGTATTATATATACATATGTGTATGTATGTATGTATGTATATGCATATATATGTGTATGTACATGTATGTATGTGCATGCATGTATATATATGCATGTACATGCACACATACACATACATATATAATACATGTACATACATACACACATACACATATATATCATGTGCATGTACATACATATATATATGTATATACATACATACACACACACATACATATACATACATACACACATACACATGCATATACATATATATATGCATGTACATACACACACACACAGATATATACATATATATATATACATGCATGTACACATGCACGTACACATACATACATGTGTACATATAGATATATGCAAATGTATCTATATGTTTATATTTTATTCCTAAGGAATTTATTTCAAAGAATTTTAACTTTATTACTTTAATATGTTTTAAGTTAGATCAAAAAATTAAGGAAATGTTAACCTTTTTATAATTTCTAGTGTTTGATTTAAAAAATAATTGATTACAAAGAAAGGCTAGATCATATATGACCAATTGTAATGAAGAGTATTTTTTTATTTTGATCAAAATTTTAGTATAGAGTGGTTGAAAGGATAAATATTTTTTTTCCATATTTACTCTTGGTTGAATATTACATGCATGTCTATGATTTAATAGGTTCACATAGCTCGATAGATATAAAGTTTGAACTAGATCTCATTAGATACATTTAAATTCAAAAATGTTTTCTAGTTTTGAAACTTGAAAATTTTACCTTTAATTTAAATATATATTTTTTTAGTTTTGAAAAAAAAATCAATTTAAATTTGTTTAGTTCATTATGTAATTTTGTTTTAATGATATGCAGATCTCTATCTATTTATATATATCATGGCCGATGAGGGATCTCATCATTCCCCTCATTCTGAGTGAGAAGCTCAAACTAGATCAAATATATTTCAGGATAGTATTGCTAGATTGGACAATGCTCTAAAATGTTTAAAGCAAACAATTCACAACTCTCCCAATTTGGCTAATCAAGATAGATTAGTCACTATTAGACAAGAGATTATTAAGATGATTGAGACAATTCGATCATACAATCCTTATGATGAAATCAACATTGAACAGTTTTAATTTTCTCTTGCTAGGAGTGTTACTGGCACAGTGAAACATAGAGATGTTGCCAAATTAGTTTCAGGTGATAATGTGTTATCCATATTCCCATTTTATAGAGGAAAAAATAAATTGGAGGATATGTGGTTACGAGGTGTGAAGATCCTCTTGTTGCGCCATTCATATACCCTAGATGGTTGGCAGCACATCATAGATGGCCTCACAATGATGAGCTGCCATTGTATTTTGTCAAACAGTTATATGCAGAATTTCATTTACATATAGAGGTGGACTACACATCTTATCCTGAGCATGCTGGCCAAGGTAAAGGCCGTTTTTCTGACAAACCACAATTTAGACCTTCAAATTTGCCACCGCCTATGGACAAGAGGGCATTAGTTGGCCCAAACCTTTTGGTTTTACCAAAATGTTTGGAATTGGTAGCAGTAGGGGAGGTAGTAACAGGGTCCACTCAAAGTCAGATTTTTGAAAGCGTTGCCTCTATTATGATGCAGATTGATCAGATTTCATCTGATTGAGTTGGTAGATATTTATTACGCCCACAGATCAACCTTCCTCCCACTGAGGCTACATCTACATCGTATGATCCATTTATTAGTTCCGATCTACCTACTCTTGCAGATGTCGAGCATATGACCCACACGACTCTATGTAATACGTGTAGACTCTCAATTTTGGATTTACTAGCAGGATATCAGGTTATCAATGAGGACCATGGGATTGCTCTTGACAGGGTACCATAGTTTATTAGACAACGATATCCTCATACACATATGAGCCACAAGGTGGGAAATGTAGCTCAAGATATTCCACATCAACCTACAGAATCCCATGCACATCATGTTTCTGTTGATCCTTTAGCTTGTCCAGGTGGTCATCAGGATGTTATAGGTCACGTTGAGGCTACTGCGACACCTGATCCTATCCATGGGACATATAGTCGACTTTTTTTTGCTACTGATACTGTACATGCTATAGAGCCCCCTACGATGTCTTTACATTCTCATGATCTTTAGTGACATTGGTAGAGCCATCAAGCAGGCACAAGAGGTACTTTCAATTTATAATTTAAATACATGTATATATTTTTAAAATTGTGTTCTAAAAATTTATGTAATGCATTTTAAAAACTTCTAGGGGTTTAACTCCTAATTGAAATTGTGTACTTGAAAATTTTAAGCAGTATGGTGATTTCCCAGACTTTGGAAATTTGGAGCATGATGGCGATCCCATGCAGTATGCAGATGAGGTACATTTAAATTTATTTTTAAAAAACTAATTACTTGATGTTTAAGTTTGAACACATTGAACTCAAGTACATTGTAAATTTTTTAGATAATTTTACATATATATGTGTACTTGAACACATGCAGGGGTTGGGACGAGGCTCAAGACACAGATCGGGAGATATTGGATCGGGACATGGATCCACACATCTTGGATCAGCAGAGCGATTAGTCCATGGATCGAGGGAGAGGTCGAGGGAGAGATCGAGCCATGTATCGAGGGAGAGGTCGAGAGAGAGATCAAGCCATAGATTTGATGATTCTATTCATACCAGACATCCCTCTCTTTGAGATTTGTTTTATAGTATTACATGTCTGAGATCATTTTATTACATGTTGGAGACACTTTTTATGATTCATGTATTGAACATTTGGACGTGTTACATACTTATGTTTTATGGTACACATATATATACTTGTTATAATTTACATGTCACATTCATACAATTATGTTTTATGGTTTGAATCTTAGAGGTTTGTTATATATGTGCATTATTATGGTTTGATGAACTCACTTACATTACATCTATAAGTACCTTTATTTAAATTTAAATTATGGTAACTTGTTCAAATGCACTTGTTGTACATATATAGATAACTAAATACATTGTGAAATCAAAATGTTGGACTCCACTATCTAATGGTTGCTATTTGTAAATTTAAAAAGATGGACATGTACATGTAATTAATTTAAATAAATAGTTCAAATGAATTTTTCTTTAATAAATAGGTCAAGAAATAGAAAAAATTGAATGCAAATATGCTTGAGATTAATGTTATACATTTTAAAGTAGAACATAAAAATGCAATTGGAAATAGATGATAGTTAGATTGAATTCTTTAAAGCTCTAAATGTTCATTTTTAAAGTTAGTAAAAGTTAAATACATTTAAATTGTGCATATATCATGCTCTACATTAACCTAATTTCTAATTCCATATAATCTAATACACATGTTCATTTGAATGTGCATGCAAAGAATTCTTGAACTAGATGATGAGCTATACTTGTGTCAAGTTGAATGTAAATGAAATCATATATATATATATATATGTTTGAAAGTGTTCACTTAAGAATGAACCATATAATTCAAATAAAGCATGCAAGCTATAAGTAGTTGAATGTAAATGTCAAATTTCTAGTCTTGTTTAAGAATTCCATGTGGAACATTTATATATATGTAATTAGAAATTGATATATATATATTAAATCTTGAAAGACATGCACATTTAATATTAAATTAAAAATTGATGACAATTCTATATAAATTAAAAATTGATCAATCCATATTTAATTGTACTGGGAAAGATGGACCAAATTACATACATGGTCTCAAGCTATACATGGTAAACAAAGCTAAATTGATGCCAAAATGTAGCTATCTCAAGCACCCCAAACACCATCACTATGATTCACTACAATGTTCATATATTCCAATGCACCTTAAGGTGAACAAGAAAGGACAAACCAAGAGAACCTGGATACAATCTAACATTAACAAAATGGATAAATAATTTAGTTCTATACTTAAAAGATAGGAGCTAATATTCTTAAGCAAATTTGGATTTTAAAGATGAAATCAAATTATAAGGTCAAGTGATTTTTTATTAGGAGATTGGATTTGAAATGGATGATAGTCTAGATTAAGGATAAGGTCCCTAGATGTTGAAAACTTTGGGTGATGACGAAAGGACAATATGATGTATGGACTAGATTGAGACCAAGTAACCAAATTTTGATGTTTAAGTGATGCTTTTTTATTATTAAGGATGGAGAATGGATGTACGTTGAGATGGATCTAGATGGATAATTTTTAAATGATTCTAGGATGAGGGATGCTTACTTGATGAAAATTTAATAAAATTAGGATGTGATGATTAGGATACATGAAAATCCAAATGATCATTTAAAATTATTGAATGTCATGCATTAGTAATGTATAAAAAATAAAGAAAACTAGAGACAACATTTATGTCTAGATTCTTCACCACTCAAACACCAAATCAACTAGATAATTTTATACAAGTTTGTGGAGTTGAATTTTCAAATGAATTGAAATATTTGAATGTGAACTTAAGAATTCCGCATAACATAAATAAATTTAAATGCAAAATTGGAACATAGACTAGGTTCTGTACATATTGTTGCACGTATATATATTCAATCTAGCTCATGTATATAGGTGGAGTTGAAAAAATATTTAAATTCAAAGATTTGAAAGTGAAAGTTTAACAGTTCCATGTGTCAAACATAAAAATTTACAATCAAGGAATCTAGAGAGATGATATAAGGGAATTTCTAAAAATTCTCAAGAGTGAAAGTTTAAAAGAATGAACCATGTCCAACATGTAAAAATGCAATTGGAAATTTAGATGATTTAAAGGAATTTAGGCAAAATGTAAATTAAAACATTTTTAAAGTCACTGGGTTTTGTATCAAGCATATATATGATCTAACATACATGTCACATTCTAAAAAAAAACCATTCTAAATCATGTCACATGTCCAATCAATACAAATATATAAATTATCTAGATTTGGAGTCATAAATGTGTACACATGTATCCAAAAAACAACTTAAAGCTCCTGGTACATAAAATCTGGATCCTCTCTATCTTTAATTATCTCTAAAATCTTCTCATGATCTTCAATAGGCAACCTCCACTTTTGTTTGGCACGTCCTCTTTTAGGTAAAGTTTCTAAATTTATTTTTGTTGCCAAAACTAAGTGACTGTAATGTAGAACCTTTTGTCCTGGCCTATAATCAACAAATATAATACCATTTTTATCTATCTTTATTTGTTGATAATATGTTCCTTCAATAACGACTGATCCAATGGGATACTCTTGTCCATCACGATCTATCATCGATTCAAACAATTTAATTTTTGGTTGTGTACATCTTAGTAGATAGTAATCTACACCTTCCGCATTTTCAAGATCTGCAACTACAATGAAAATATCTCCTGTACACACAGCACATATTTACATATTTAAGTAAACTATACATTTAAAAGTTGTAAAAATTTATATTTTATATTTGAAACTTACTTAAACATAGAATATATATATATATATATATATATATAAATTTAAATCTTGATTTTAACTAAATTAATCAATTTGGACATACCTATAACAACTAAATCAGATACACGTTTGTAATCAGCTGAATATAGTGGATCATAGACATCAACATTGTCATCTTCAACAAAAGGAGGCATTGATATTAATTGTTTCATTTCCCATTGTGAAACATACCCATCTCTAATATTCTCACATTGATCAATATTTGCATTGTCCTCAATGCAATCAATACAAAAACATGATTTTTCTCTCACATTCATTGCATAAGGCCTACTACTCCCCGTTGTCATGATTTGATGTAGATTTCTAATACCATGAATTGCTTGACAATTATAAGGATTTGATCGATCAATATCTGTTTAAATTGAAACTTGAAAATCTAATTTGAAATCATGTATGTACTTGAACTTTGAAATTCAAATATTTAAAACAAATTTTGACTAGACATACATGCCTATAACTTCCCAAAAATACCGTGTGTTGTATGTTGAGTCACGAGCAGAAAAATGACTTTTGCACCATTCAACAATTTTGTTTGCATTCCGTATGGCATTACCTACAAGTTACACACAAGTTAGCATAATTTTTCACCTATTACTTTCAAAGAACTTAAAAGAAAATTTAATTTAGTTAAATTAAATATATATATATATCTAATCTTTTAAAAAGTATGAAGCTAAATTGGACATACCAGCAAGTTCATGTTGACAAAGTGCACGCTTCACACATGCTCTTGCTCCATCGTGCTCTCCTTTTCCATGTCCACTCTCATAAAAATTCCACAAAAAATTGGTGTTGCATCTAGCATGTTGACTGCTTAACCAAACAAAGGCTTTTGCAGACTTAAATTGTCCTGTGAAGTTACAAATAATTAAACACTTGAAAACCAAATTATCTTCAAAAAACAATTTAAGTCTCAAAGTTTTAAAAGTAAATATAAATTAATTAAAAATAATTTAAAAACCAATGTACTTACTAGCACATCCATCAGACCATATCCAGTGTTGTTCTTGATTTATGCCACGTCATCTTAGGTCTTCAAAAAACATTTTGAAACAATGAGCTACATAGCTTCTATCATGATTCGTATCATCACTGATATAAAAGTGAACCTCTTTGATGATAATTCTATCATCTTTGCTACTTTGTATTCCATCGACCGCTAACTCTGCATGCCTGTAGCAAACTTGCACGAAGATTGCAACTTGCTCTAAATGATAATATTGACTTTGAATCTCAGTTTGAGGACTAAATGTATAGTTCTCAGAGAAATCTACAATAGAGAGAATACAACCTAGTGGAAAACAATTCTTTGAATAACAAAATTGCTTAGATTTCCATCTTGCACCATGACAATGTTGGATATGTGGATATATGATATTGCGAAATTTACTCATGAATTCATTGTAAGGCAATCCACTCTCATTGAGAACAATTTTTTTGGCCTCAACTCTTGACTTCGTTAAGTATGTCTCATATTCAAATCTCTTCCAAGTAACTTGCATTTCATTATTGTCAACATGTAAAAGATTCTTCAAATCTCCACAATCATTACATACATTTTTTATACACTGAATGTTGAATTCATCTGAATTTTCTGATTTCTCACATAGAAGAGACTTCACAAATTGTGTTGTGCTTCCAGGGATGGCTAAATTTTGATCAATTGTTGCCATAACTTTTCTATATGATTGTAGGTATAGATCAAATTCAACATGATTTCGACAACAACAAGTTTCACGTACTTTATTTATACATACAAATGATGGTCGTAGTGTTTCAAACATCCTTTGACAAATCTTCACATTTAAAAATTCGTGTTTAAATGCTTCAAAAAGTTCACTTTATGTTGTATCTATAAAATGTTTTGGATGAGAAATTTTTGTACCATCATCACCTATTATTTGTATAGTATCCCTTCTATTGGAAGAAACAAGAGAGTGGGTGGTCCAATATTCAACAACTTGTTTCTTTACATCTTCTGAAATTCTATCTTTTCAAGGAACCCTACAAATATTTACCCTTTTTTTCTCAATTTTTCCATCTATTTCACCTCTCTTTTCAATATATCTTTGAACAGTTCTCCTAGAAACATTTAGTAATTCAAAAATTGCTTGAACTTGTCTTCTATATGATAATTTCTTACTAGAAATTACAGTCATCAACGCTCTACGTGCAACACTTAAATCACTAGATCGACTCTTCTTTTCAATACATTCTAATGCTTCTTGCAGGTTTTCAACAATTGTTTGTTCTAAATCTGATGAATTTTTCCTATTATCAACCCCTAACAACTCCAAAATAGGGGTCATTTCTTTTCGTCTAAATAACTTTGCAATTAACTGTGCTCTTCCAATTAAAGATTTCTCTTCAAAAAATTCATCCCATATTTTTTTAGAGTATAATTTTAATGTGCTTTCAGATAACATATCTTCAGATGAAATATTATTGAAAAGAGGATCTTCATCCATCTCCATCAAATTTTCCATACCATAGTTCAAAACATTTATATTAGTACTAGGTTCAGTTTGTTCTTGTACCTGTATGTCACCTTGATCATCAATATTTTCCATGGTTTGTTGTTCAGTAGATGTTCCTTCATCCACTTTTCTCTTTCTTTTTCTTACACATGTTTGTTCATACTTCCTCGATCTAGCCCTTGGATTTGCCATCACAAATTACACTCAAATTTGAATGATTGCCTACATAGAAATTTGTACACACATAAGCTTTCCATGAAACATGTAAATGTAATATAGCATAAATATTTTAAAAAACTTGTAACTAGATGCAAAACATAAACATAAAATATTTAAACAAAAGTTTTTAATAAACATAAACATGCAAAACATAAAATATTTTTAATTGAATAATGAATATATTTCTACACATATTTCTTTGATGTTAATATTTTAATAAAAAAAAGTGAAAACAAACTTCAAATGCATTTTCAATAAAAAACATAATCAATTAAATAAATTAAAGATCAATACACCTTAAAAATATCTCTCCTCTTCTCCAAATGCCTTTTTTTTTTTGAAATACGTCTTGTAAATTTCAGAAATGATAAACCTTCCAAAATGTTGAAATAAATCTTCTTTAATCGAAAATAGTCGAGAAAATTTTGAAATATTTGTTATTTTTGAATATTTTTAATTTGATAAATTTGGAAAAAAATAACTTTATTTTATTTCATTTATTTTCGGCCGAGTAGTTATCGGCCGATAACTTTCCGATCAATTAATTTTTGGCCGATTCATTACTAGCCGATAGGGTTTCAGCAGAAACCTGGTCGGCCGAAAACGTGTCAGCCGAAAACATCTAGTTGGCATCCTACATGGCAGCTTGCTCGTCATTTTTCAGAATTTTCTGAAACATTCATTTTTGGTAGAGTATTTCTCTAGTCAGATTGATTTTTTTGCAAAAAATAAAAATACCCTTTGTAGAGCTTGAAGTGTAGAATCCAAATATAGAATTTTTATAATATTTTGATTAGTTTTGATATCTTTTATTTTTAAAATAATGCGAGTAGGTTTTAAAAATTAAAAAAGAGGCTGATTTGATATTAAAAAAATGATAGTAAAATTTATTAAAATGTTTTAAATATTATATGAGGCATAAGAAGAGAGAGTCTACTTCAAAAGGGTATATTTTGTTTTTTGAAAATGATTGAAAAAATTGAAATTAGTTGATGGCCCATGAAAACTGTCAAATTCTAACATGTTTGACTTTAAAACGTTATTACGAGAAAAATATACATCAAAATGTGATTTTTTTTTTCGTACATAGGATATTGAAATTACCTATTTGGAAAATAAAAAGGGAAAAATGAAGTTTTTTTCATTTTATTTCTTGACGGCCCGTGAAGTCACTCTTTTATGAAATTTTCAGCATTCCAAAATTTGTCCTTAAATTGATAAAAACATAATAAAAACATTTTTTTTAAAAATTTAAAAATTATAGGAATAAACTACACCAAAAGTTCTACGTTTTATTAGTTTACACCATTTTGAAATTCAAAACATCAAGACCACTTTTATGTGGTTGAAGTTCATAATTTTTTTTGCTGTTGGCCAATTCCTTATAAAGTGTGACATAGGTTTGTGCTTTTACCCAGCTACCTTCAAGCCGCTATATAAAAAATGTGTTTTTGATGAAAGTCATAAGCAATAGGTGTGAATGTGTCATACCGACAAGTGCCACCCCTAGTGTCCATGTGACACATCAAAATACTTTCTTATGAAGGGACTAGGAGGCCTCTTGATTGAAATAATATTGAGCTAATCTTGTTGTGTGTATGGCCACCTTGTACGAAATTCCTTACTGAAAACAATTTTTTTAGAATCCACAAACATTTATGCTAGATGGTGCAGAAACGGTCCCTCCAAAGTTGTCCCACATTTTACTATTCATTGTAGAAATAGAAAAATCCTTCTGATCTGCAGATCTTAAGGATTTGAGATTTGATGTACTTGAGAAGTGTGTGTCATGTAAGGGGTAGCCAGTGTCACCAAATTTCCATCTTTTTGCATTGTCTTTTTGTTTGGAGAAATCCAAATGGGGATTCAACAAGTAGTATCTTCTGAACCTAGGGTGGTAAATGCTTGTGAGTCAGTTTAATAATGTGCTTGGTTTTAAAACATTGTAGACAAACATTCACAATCTTCCTCAAAATTTCAAAACCTTTGGTCTAAGTATGGATATCCTTTGAAATAGCCTTGATATTAATGCTTTTCCTAAGGATTTTCTATCCTTAGAGATTTCTAAGTATCTTGACTTATATCTCGATCCATACTTCCCAAATTTAACATAAGTAAAGTATGGCTTCAACCTCATGATTTTCACAAAATTGACCTTGTGAAATTTATGACATTTTTTGACATAGACATTTAGTTTGAAACTAATCAAGATATGTGTTTGTAAAAGAAACTCATTTAAGTAAGATAATTTGACAAATTGAACCCCGCATGATGACCATTTGGCATCTAATCACTCTAGTTGAACAACCCGACCTTACACCTGCTATCATTCAACCAAACTTTGAACTCATTGATGGAGAACAAACTAACATAATTAGTAGTTTAAGAAGCTTCACTTTTAAAACAAAGGAAACACCAACCTAGTGGAGAAAGACAACATACATCATAGATGAAGAAGAGGAACAGTTGATATTGTGGCTGGAAGGCCCATATTACCTCCACCCATGTCGCAATAAATATCCTCTTGTCTTCCATAAACTTGAACTTTTTTTAATGATCTCACATAAAATCAAAATCCCCAAAAGAAGTTCTACATTCCATCACTTCAAACTTAGACGACATAGTCAAAAATCCATCAAACAAGACCTTGTAGCACTTTATCAAAATAGGACTATATTGACAAGAAAATTTTAGAGACATGTTTCAAGGAATAATCTAGAATTGATCGCCTTTTTTGAAAGTCAAAAAATTGGTCTTTTTCATAATCTTGAACTTCTCTAAATGAACTCATGTAAAATCAAAATCCCCAAAGATAAGATCTACATGCCACTATTTCAAACTTAGACATCATAGTTCAAAGTACATTAGAATATGTATCCTAAAATAGTACCGCAATAGGAACAAGTTGGTAACAAGGTTCTATAGACATCCCGCCGAATAATCCAAACATGAATGCTCAATATGAACCCATTATTTAAGTCAAACATTGGTCATAGGAATTGGAAACTTTATAGGTATATTATGTTTCTCACCACCTTGGTCTTTGAAAACAAAGGTTCACTCTAAGTCAACATTGGGTCAAAAATTTCATCCACCCCTTCATCAAAATCCAAATTTCACTTCACCAAACTTTACAAAAAATTTGAATATACCAACACTTTTGGACTTAGATATCTATCAACCCAAATCCTAACTTAGTTACTTTGTATGTGAAATGTATCCTTTTCCATGCATTTGGCTAAGTTAGTTATCATCTTTGAACTAGTTTATCTTGAAGGTCACAAGTCTACCCAATAGGTTCACAAGTTCATAAACATCCTTTATCCAAACATCAAAACATCAAACCTAAGTCAAAAGTGTTGTCCCAAAATGTTTTCAAAGATCACTCCCCATATCACTCATCTTTTCATCTCCCATTACCATCATTGCTCCAAAATACTTAGAGCATCCCTTTTACCTATATTTAAGTCAACTAGAGAGTTCAAACATTACAAATCTCAACACAACTCTCCCAGAGGTGACCCAAAATTTAAGGGAAAAACAAGATCATAACACAAGAGAATCATGGAGAAAACCAAAGTCACATTCACTTCAAGTGATCCTAATTTTCTAGAATTTGATCC
Organism: Sequoia sempervirens; assembly: GCA_007258455.2. Taxonomy (NCBI): domain Eukaryota; kingdom Viridiplantae; phylum Streptophyta; class Pinopsida; order Cupressales; family Cupressaceae; genus Sequoia; species Sequoia sempervirens. The sequence goes on from VDFB02368536.1 coordinate 14,262, forward strand.
AAGAAGTCATGTTACCCTATCACAACAACCCTTGTCACCATTAGGGCCATATGAGATAGAAGAAATCATGAACAATCCATTTGGACTTACTAGGGAAGAAATCATGGAGCATCAAACCTTAGAAAATATAGTTCCCAATTCCCCATATTTTGTTGCACAATCATTGACACAAGGCTTAACTTCACCCATTATTCAAACAACTCTGTCACTAGGGCTCAATCAAACACCAAAACCTAATATCATAGCTATTATTTCTAAGTAATTTGGTCATACTCTTCCATTTGAAAGCAACACACTTGTGGGTACCCTTGATACCAATCTTGCATTCCAAAAAACCACTTGGACACCAACATTTGGTGATCCTCATGTTCCCAAGGATCCCCAACATCCATTTAAACTACTTACACTTCATTACTCCACAACAACCTCAACATATTGAGGACACCCCTCTTCATCCATACCCATGAGTACCATAGACTTGTGCCCAACATCACACAAAGTAGTGTGGACCAAGTATCACAAGTAAACCCAAACATGCAAGGGAATACCCTCACGCAAAATCAACCTTTAACGCTACAAGGAACATATTCATCTAATCCTCCCATTGATACATCCAAACCAGCACTTTCCCAAAACACATCTATCCCATCCATCATCAACCCACATCAAAAAAATCCCTTGATCACAAATCCCCTTAACCAAGGTAATACTCTAGCCACATCCCAAATAAAAAAGGAATCTCCAAAAAATTGGTCGAGGGAATCCTTTCAATTAGTGGACCCAAGGTCCTAATGTTCCCTTAACATCACAATATTTAATGGTACCATTCTCATCTTTACCTTTTGTCCCCCGAGTCATGCAAAATCAAATGGGACCTCAAACTTACATTCCTCCACCTTAATCCACTATCTTGCAAGGAATGTGAAATCAAGGGAATCCCCAAGTCAACAATGTATAACCCACAAAAAACATCAACACCCAAAACCCATCACAGATGTCCCAACCACTGATTGATCCTACATTGCAAGAACATTCCTTATCTTTACAGCAAGCCCAATAGGCTTATCAAAAAGTAGTCCAACAACAACAATAAGAAGTAGCCTTAGCAGCACAACAACAACAACAACAAGCAACCCTAGTAGCACAACAACAAAAATAACAACAGTAAGCAGCCCTAGTATCACAACAACAACAACAAGTAGCCTTAGTAGCACAACAACAACAACAAGCAGCCCAACAACAACAACAATAAAAATCATCCTTAGTCACATAGCAACAACAACAAGAAGAAGCAGCCTTAGTGGCACAACAAGCAGCCTTAGTAACCCAACAACAATAATTGCTCATGCAACAACATCAACAATAGGGTTTAAACTATAACCCTCAACAAAACATTGTCAACCCAAACATATTAGGAACATATACACCTACACCATCATCACCTTATCCTACACCACCATACACACCATACAACACCTCATCATATCAGAATTCCACATACACTTCATCCACCATCCCAAAATACGCAACATATGTTTCTCCACCAAGTACACTAGATGATATGGCAATGCAACCCAAAGCATTAACACAAGAAATTCAGGATATCCAGATGGGAAAAATGAAGAAACCCCATACATAGAACCTATTCCCATATCCATTTGATTGAAAAATCACAATGGTACTATTCCCTCCTGATTTTGAAATCCCCAAATTTGATAAATACAAAGGGAGAGGAAGTCTTATGGACCATATCAAATATTTTAACCTCAAGTGTATGGAGGTCGACTATAATGAGTCCTACTTGATGCACCTCTTCCCATGAAGTTTAACAGGTCCTACCATCGATTAGTTTTCTCAATTCCCTCCAGGTATCAAAACTTTCCACGAAATCGTTGACAAATTCATAGATCATTTCCCCTTCAATATTGACATGGACATAAGCTTAGAAGAGTTATATACTCTCAAACAAAATAAGGGAGAATCTTTCACCAATTTCTTGCAACGATGGAGACAAAGAGCAAGTAAAAGTAAATGGCCAATTCCTTATGAACAACAAGTGGGAATTATCATAGAAAATATAGATCCAGATCTATCCTTCTACTTGAAAATGCATTGTATCACATCTTATTATGAGCTTGTTCCTAGAGCCCTTAATATTGAGAGAGATCTAATCTTGCAAGGAAATACTCAAGCCTACAAAGACAACCATCCATCAACCAGCTCAAATGACAAGCCTCGTGTCTAGGCTAAGAAAAAGAATGCAAAAAATGATGGAGTGGTAGATGCTAAGGTGGTCCTAAGTGATCCTAGGCCAAACAACAATCAAAACGCTAATGTTCAACCAACTATGCAACAAACAACACCACCACAAAACAATCAGGTCAACAACATCAAAACATAATAGAGACAAACTCCCAACAAGAATAACTATCCAAAACACAAATACACCCAGTTGTTGGAACCCATTGAGACCATCATGAAGAGATTGATAGACTCGAACTTGATAACACTTCCCAATTTTGAAAACTACCAAGAATTACAAGATAAACCACCATGGTACAACAAACACAATCTTTGTGACTTTCACAAAATCAAAGGAAACAAGACAACAAATTACATGTGACTCAAAAATACTATCCAAGATCTTATAGAGAGTAACACCATACCTGTTGAGGTACCAGCTGGTAACCAGGATCTTAAGATATACAAGACCCATATTATAGATCACAACAAAGGAAACAACATAGGGAAAGCTAAGGATTACAATAACATGCAAAATACCTATTCTACTGTGGTTGCCTCCTGTGATACTATCATCACCGTCATCACCATCAAAGGGCCTAGTGCAGAATGTGGAGTCACCACATGACGTTGCAAAGTCACCATCCCAGGAGTCCCATCCCAATCAAGGGCACAAACTTGTTTTCCAACATCCAATCCCAACAAGTGCAATCTCTTAGATCAACTTAAGAAGATCCCCACACAGATTTCTATCTTAGAACTATTAAGGCCATCCCCTGTGCATAGGGAAATCATAGAGAAAGCTTTGTTAGAGTCATTTTTCCTTGAGGATATTGATACAGAACAATTCCAAGCTATAGTAGGGCATATCACTAATCATTTTCTCACCTTCTCAGAACAAGACCTACAATCATAGCTATCCCATAATCATGCTTTACACCTTGAGGTCATCATTCATAAGAACAAGGTTAAAAGATTCTTAGTAGATTGAGGTGCTAGATTGAACATTTTCACCCTTCAATTGATCAAAAACTTGGGCTATTTAGATGATACTATTGAGAAAGCAAAAAGTACCGCCATCAGATCATATGACAACCAAAAATGGGTATCACAATGCATCATCATACTACCCATCTAAGTGGGCCCTATCATCGCATAAACTACATGCCAAGTGTTAGACCTTGATCTCCCCTAAAACATTTTTCTTGGTCACCCTTGGATCCATGCCCTAAAAGTTGTAGCTTCAACCTACCATATGTGTAAAGTTTCCTTTCGATGGTAGAGAAGTTATTATCCATGGAGATCCCGAGCCTTTTTACTACTGCAAGAATCTTGAGACCAAGTTCTATAAGATCCCCCTAATACCCAAGAATGATGAAGGGCCTACACCTTCTACCTCATTTTTTCACCCATAATCCCTTGTATCTACCTCAGAAACAAAAACACCCATTGTGCATAATATACTTGATATCAAAGCAGTGATCGAGGATGATGGTTGTGGAAACTATAAGCTAACTGTAATGTTGTAAAATTGCATCCCTTGCAATTTCACATACATTCTTGCATCTGCTTTAGTGTCCACTCCCATAGAACTTGTGTAGGATCATTTTAAACTCTGCATCAGCATTTTCCCCTTCTCGGGATGCTTGGGACCCCTTTTCAGAAGCTACCCTCATGCGTAAGCTTTGTGCTAAACCTTGTGATTTTCCTGTTTGTTTCATTTCGTAGTGTGATACATTTAGACACTAGCGTGCTGGGTGGACGTCTACACACCACGCTAGCATCTTGCAATGTTTCAACTTTCAAATGACTGCCTCTAAGCATGTTTTCTACTTGTCACTTTCTTTTGTCGGTGGTAATGGCCCAGGATGCCTTGTAACTGCCCAGGAAGCTTCTTTTTGCTTCTCTTCTCTCTTTAAAATCTATCTCTTCGATTCATTTTGGGTCCTCTACTTCTAGCTTCTTTCCAGCCTTGGCTCTAGCATTTTATCTCTTGTTATTTTGTTTGCATAGCTCCATAAAGCTTGTTACAACAACACTCCCAAGCTCTTACAACACTCCTTGCAACACTCTTGGATCTTGCAGCTCCATCTCCCTTATCTCATGCTTGTGAGCATCTTGCGATTCCATATCCCCTATCTATTGCATCTCTACTTTGTGATATGGGCTTTCCTCCTTGAGTGGGTATTGTTTCTATCACTCATACTTGGTGGTGTGGGTTCTACTTCTAAAGCAGGTTTTGCTTTCACCACATGCTTTGTCCATTTTTGTTACACTCTCTTTCTATCTAGTTTTCTGTGGAGGTGGGAACACCAAAATGGGGGTTTGACTAAGGAAAAGCCCTATATATCCCCAACATTTTCTCCAAATCTTATGCATGCAGGTATTGAAGACATTTATTTGCTAGAGGCTTCATTACTTGGGTGGTTGTAAGCACTTTCTTTCTTCTCCTTATCTTGATCATTTATACTCTACTTCACTTTATTTCAATTTTATTACATTCTGTTACTTTATCAATTCTTAGCAATCAGATTGATAGCAGCCATTTACCTCTTTTTTGTGATAAACTCGCTTTCTAGTCTATACAGATTCCAGTGTGCCAGAGAGATGCTAGCACACTATGTTTTCATCCCAGACCCACACTTCCATCCTTTGGCCGAGAGCGTGTCAATTTTCCTAGAGAATCTTCGTGACCTACTCTTTTTTATTCTAGAACTCTCACATTTGTTCCTTGAGGTATTTTAGGGAAGTTCACTCCGTGAGGCTCTCTAAATGAAGAGAACTTGTGAGCCAAAAATCCCCCTTCTCTACATTTTGGTGAACTCGACGTGAAGAACAACCTTTTTTCAAAAACTAGGAGTTTATTTACGCCTACTTCAAGGGGTCATAAATTTTGACTCGGTGCTCAACATTTAGAACCATTTGCACCATTGGAAAGGTCTCCAAGAGAACTAGTTCAGTCCCTAAAATACTATGCCTTTGACTGTCAAATTTTAGGGACTAACATAAGTTCTGACCTCAAATTTTGCTCCAAAGACCTCCAAAAATGCAAATTACTAGAACCTAGAAAATACCAAAAAAAATGAAAATCTGGATTTTCAAATTTTCTCAATTCTGTCACTTCGAAATAAATTTAATATCTTCTTTTATTAGCTCAGTATCTAATTTTTTTTAAAATGTTAATGATATTACATTTCAAGCATGTGATGGTGACTTGGCCTTGCCCATGTCACTTCGTATCTTTGATCCTTCTCATGAAAGTCCTCTTACTTCAAATGATATTTTGTAGCAAGAAGATGAAATCATTGATAGCTTTCTTAATGTTACTCTACCTTCTCTTCATTCCATTGCACTCTCTTCTAGAGAAGATGCATTAGTGAATGATGAATCTCTTCTCTCTTCCAATGCACTCTCCTCTAGAGACGTATTTTTGAATGATGAATCTCATCTTTGTTCTGATGTGCTCCCTTCTAGATATGATGTGTTAGAAAATAATGAATCTCCTTCCACATTCGATCCTCCTTGGATTGATGTTAAGAATATGTCTTCAAATAATAATTCCACTAGTTGTGATGAGTCTGTAAATATAATCTATCTTTACTTCCCCTCAAAGGCCTAAGAGACCTACTATTTATTTGACTTTGGACCTATTCATTCTCCTAAAAGGGTTTGTTCTATTAATGGTGTTCCATTTGATAGTGACTCTCCCTACCTTTCTAAGGCTCCCTCTTATAAAGCGATAGTCCATACTTATGATAATAGAATGAATAAACAACCAAGTCTTCCTCAAGCACCTAAACCTATGACTAAAGCACCTAGTGATTACGATCTTGTCGAGCAACCTAAGGTTACTCTGGCTAAGATCTCCCTATGGGACTTGCTTCAGTCTGCTCTAGTTTACTAAGGTATGCTTCAAGAAGCCTTGCAAAAGATCCTCTTTTCTTCTTCTGCTACGCCAATAGATGTCAATGTGTTGATAGCTTATATTCATGTGGATTCACCAAATATCATGTTCTATCTACAGGAACTCCCACCTCCAAAAGTATAGAAGCAAGTGGACCCTTTAATGATTATAGTTAACATTAATAATATCAACATTAGACGTACTTTCGTTGACACTGGTTCGATGCTCAATGTATGTAGAATTGATCTATTGCCTAAGATTAATATTGATTTCATCTTCTCTTAATTATTCTTTTGTTGACATTTGTTGGTTCGATAATGTCAATCGACAGGCTCTAGGCACGATAGTATTACCTTTGAGATTGGGACCCATTACTATACCTACCCTTGTATATGTCATGTTAGAAAATTTACCATATAACCTTCTTCTTGGTAGACCATGGATTCATTCTATGGTTGTAGTCTCATCTACGTTGCATAAATCTATTAAGTTCATTTGTAATAATTGAGTAGTCACAGTCAAGGCTGACCTTGAGGCTAGGTTTCAATTGTGCCTACTCTTATTCCTTCAGTGTCCTCCAATGTGTCGATGTTTACTCCAACAGTATGTACTACAAAGGATACTCTTGAGATAGATGTCCCTAAAGAAGATCCTTGTGAAGAAAGAAATCTTAAGTCTTCTCCTCCAGCTTCTCAAAGGAATGCATATCTTGGTGATGATCAGAGTTCCTTAGAATTTACAGAATCATTCATTGGAGAAAATAAAGTCACCTTGATCCACTTAGACCTTCCAATAACATCATTCAAACTCACTATCAAAGATGGTTATTCTTTTGTATCGTGGGATAACGTGAACATAATTTGTGATGTCCTTGAAGTTGATCTTCCTCCTTTTGAGGAAGATGATCACACTTCTGTTAAAAAGGCTAATGCTAGTAGTCCTTTCAAGAAGGCCAATAGTGATCCCATAGAAGAGTGTGATCCCCATTGCTGGAATTATGCTCTCTACAGAGATCCTCCTCTCTTGTCTTCTATCTTTGTGCCTTCTTCTTGTGAGCAATCAAATTTTTCTCTCCAAGAGAAAGGTTTGCTTCCTGTTCCTCATTTTTTATCTGAGAAAGAGTGTATTTTGTTGAGACTTCTAAAAGACCTCTTTATTACTCTTCCTTCTCCTACACGTAAGAAATTTCATAAGCATGATGAAGTGAAACATTTTTTTTGTGCATACCATCTAGTGTTTTTCCATTCCACTAGTGAATGTAAGTCCTTGAAGGATAAAATACAACTTCATGATTCAGGTGCCAGCACACATTTGTTTGTTGATGCACCTACCCCTTCTTCAAATGACAAGTGATATCGAGGTCTACCTCTATCATGTATGACTCTAAGTATCTTTCCTAGTTCTCCTCCCTTGTATGTTGGGGGCAGTAATCACTTTTTCTAGGGATGTGTGTCCTTCTTAAGGACCCCCTCTCCTCTCTCTATCTTTCAATTGGAGTGCCCCCTTGAGTGGGCCCCTTGCTATCTTGAAGGGTTCCTAAGGGACCCCCTTTGAAATATTTTATCTCAAATGAATTCTTTGTGTGTAGCTTGTGGGTAGCATGACTAGACCTCACCTTTCAAATAGTGTGTCCCTTGCGTGGACCCCCCTTTTTCACATCGGGTTCTTGAGGGACCCCTTTGAAAGCCTTCCAATTTTTTGATGGACTGTGTGACTATGCACTTGATTTCCTATGTGGCCACTTTGTTTTCAAACATGCTTTATCTATAGGTAAACATGTCACTTTGCAGGTGCACCTGTAAAGCTGCTTTCCAATTCAACTCTACGGAGTCCCCTTCTTTGGGTTTCCTCCAAGTAAGAGATCTTGGGGAACACCTCCTCATAGGTCTGCAGGCCTATAAGGTGCATTTTTCTTTGGGTTTCCTTCATGTGAGAGATCTTATGGGATACCTCCTTGTAGGTCTATAGGCCTATAAGGCACTTTTTTCTCTGGGTTTCCTTCATGTGACAGATCTTGGGGGATACCTTCTTGCAGGTTTGCGAGCTTGTAAGGTGCATACTTCATGAGGCTTCCTTCATATGAGAGATATTGGGGGTTGCCTCCTTGAAAGTCTACAATCCTATGAGATTCTTTCATCCTATGAGATATGTCCATCGTTGGTTTGTAGGCCTTCAGTACACTTTATTCAAACCTCCTCATGAGAGTGTTTGTGGAGTTGTCTCTCTTGGAATTTTCATTCCTTTTTGGCTTCTCCATCTCTTTCTTAAATTCTCTTATCTTCTCAAGTTTTATATATTGGATTGAAGATCAACATCTTCTCCATCCTAAGTATATTCCCTTTCTCTCTTTGATATTGGTTGCTTCCTTGACTTTTGGGTGCATTTTTCTCTTTAAGCAATTGTTCCTTACATTCTTCTTTCCATTTTAGAATTCTTCTATGTGTTATTTCTTAATTTGGGGATGATGCATAGTACTGAGACAACCTTTTACATCAAGGTCTCTTTTACCTTGTTGACTCAAATCCTTTAGTTTTTTTTGTGCCCATGTGTATGTGTTTTTATATGTTCTAACCTCGTGATGTAGTGGCTTTTTATGTTCTAACATTGTTGTGTTGTGCAAGTTTTTTTCTAATGAATTTGTTTTGTAGGTCTTTAGCCTAGGGGCACACTTCTTTGATTTGAAGAGTTATCTACTTCCTCTATAGTATCCTTTTGGCATAATAATGTTATTTATTTTTAGTAGATTTCCTTTAGCGTGCAGATTAGTGTAGATTCATATGCCCGCTCAAGTGGGGGAAAAGTGCAATGTCATAAAATTGCACCCCTTGCAATGTCACATACATTCTTGCATCTACTTTAGTATCCACTCCCCTAGAACTTGTGTAGGCTCATTTTAGCCTCTGCATCAGCCATTTTCCCTTCTTAGGATGCTCGAGACCCCTTCTTAGCAGCTACCCTCACACGTAAGCTTTGCGCTAAACCTTGTGATTTTCTCATTCATGTTGTTTTGCAACATGATGTGTTCAAACACTAGCACACCACGTGGATGTTTGCGTGTTGCACTAGCATCCTATGACATTTCAATGCTCAAATGACTACCTCCAAGCATGTTTGCCACTTGTCACTTGCTTTTGTCAGTGGTAACAACTCAAAATTCCTTGTAACCACCTGGGAAGCTTCCTTTTGCTTCTCTTTTGTCTTTAAAATCTATCTCTTCAATTCATTTTGGGTCCTCCTCTACTTCTATCTTATTTCTAGCCTTGCTTCTAGCATTTTCTCTCTTGTTATTTTGCTTGCACAACTCCATAAAGCTTGTTACAACAACACTCTCAAGCTCTTACAACACTCTTGGCTCTTACAACTCCATCTCCCTTAGCTCATGCTTGTGAGCATCTTGGGATTCCATATCCCTTGTCTATTTCATCTCTACTTAGTGATATGGGCTTTCCTCCTCGAGTGGGGATTACTTTTATCACTCATACTTGGTGGTGCGGGTTCTACTCCTGAAGCGGGTTTTGCTTTCACCACACTTTTTCCGTTTTAGTTACACTTTCTCTTTCTATTTGGCTGTCTATGGAGGTGGGAACACCAAAGTGGGGGTTTGATTGAGGCAAACCCCTATACAGTCCCAACATTTTCTCTAGATCTTATGCCTGCACAGGTATTGAAGACATTCATTTGTTGGAGGCTTCATTACTTGGGTGGTTGTAAGCACTTTCTTTCTTCTCCTTATCTTGATCATTTATACTATAATTCACTTTATTTTAGTTTTATTACATTTTGTTACTTTATTAGTTCTTAGCAATCAAATTGCTATCATCCATTTAGCTATTTTGTGTGATAAACTCACTTTCTAGTTCGTACAAATGCTAGTGCACTAAAGAGATGCCAATGTGTCACGCTATCATCCCAAACCCGTGCTTCTATCCTTTGGCTGAGAGCTTGTCAGTTTTCCCAAAGAATATTTGTGACCTACTCTTTTTGATTCTAGAACTCTCATGTTTGTTCCTTGAGGTAGTTTAGGGAAGTTCGCTCCATGAGGCTCTCTGAGTGAAGAGAACTTGTGAGATGTGAATCACCCTTCTTTACACTAAAAAAGGATACTTTTTTGTTGGAAGAGTAACTCTTTCTCCCAAATAATAGACATTTTTTCCTTATGCATGAAGTTGGATATTCGATTTGTTCATTTTTCTAAACTTTGTGGAAAACCTGTTTTGTTTTGAAATAGTGAACAATTACTTGTAAATTGATCATTTAGCATGTAAACAACTTGAGGACAACAAACAAAATAAATGACAATATTTGTCTTTAAATGTAACTGTTTAGTTTAAAACAGTATAGTGTTGATGTAAACAGTGGATATTCATTTGTAAACAACTCTATTTTGTTAAAAAGTTATCTTTATAGTTTAAACAACTTTTTTTTTTAACTATTAAATAGTAGGAAACAGTACATGTTCTATTCAAACAATGAATGTACATATGTGAACAACCCACTTTATAATTTTTTAGTAGGAAATAGTACTTGTTATGTTCAAACAATGAATGTACATATGTAAAAATCTAGAATTACAATTTTTTAGAAGGAAACAACACTTGTTATTCTTAAACAATGAATGTTCATATGTAAATATCTTGTTTTATGACTATTTGGTAGGAAACAATACTCATTTTTTTTAAACAATGAATGTTTATATTTAAAAAACAATGTTAGAGTATCACATTTGTGAGAATGCAATAACAGTATGTGTGATACTGTTAGCATAGACTTATAAATTGATTATTTATTTTGACAAGAAATGTCAAGTGAATACTATTTTAAGAATGTAAATATGAATTTTTTATAATTATTTCAAAATGTATGCACAAATTTTAAACATAAGTAGGTACATATATGTGTATGCACATAGACTTCATATATGTACATACACATACTTGTGACATACCTTCTTTTGTTTTTAGTATATTTTTAAAAGGAAAATTCTTATGATGATAAGTAGAAAATAGTCATAAGAATGATATGAGTGATTGTTGTATTACTCTATGAATCATAAATCTGATTTTAGTTTAGAGTATAATTTAGTAAATTATGTTTCTTCTTTTGAAGAAATTTGTGAAAGAATATTTTAAATACTTGAACAAAATAGTGATACCTTGGTTGACTAGAGCACCTATGGGTAGTTGTTGCTAGAGGGTAGATAGTTGTTATTGTAGAAAGTTACCTTCCAGTATAGGTGCCGAAATGGAGTACAGAGTATAGGTTTTCTTTACCAGAACCTATTGTTTATTGTTGTTGCAAGAAATTTATTATGCTTGGCCAAGCAATATAGTTCACTATGTATGTATGAATTAACTATGTGATTTCACTCTCTACTATTCCTAGCATAAATCTTGCAATTTCTTTTCTAAATTGTAGATAGAAATTGCATGTTGATGTTTGGAAACGGACCAGATTCCACCTTGTGGATTGTTCTCTTGCTAAACTTTCCATGCAGGGTCGGTAATTCTTCAAGTTGAAAGAATACTAGGGAAGCATAAGCTTTGTGGTTGGGAGGTAAAGCGCTTCAACCAGGTTCTCTTCCACTAGTGAAGGAAAGCGTCAAAGTAGAAAATTAGTTGTTCACAAGACTATTGTAGTCTAAGATGTAACTTGATGTAATTCATTCTTGTACTTGATGTAATGTGTACAATGTAATGACTTTGTGGCTTAGAAGCCAAGTCAAACTTGATATTGTAATTTGAATTTTGAAGTGAATATAAAAATATTTGACTCATTTTAAATGGACATGTGTAGCTATGATTGAATTTAGCCACTAGTTGTGTCTTTTTAATTTGGAGTATATTCATGTGTCATTTATAATAATATTTATTAAGTAAAAATTTCAAATGGGTTATTACATTTGGTATTAGAGCTTAGGGTTCAGCTCTAGGCCTTTGAGTCTACATAGTTGAGTAGGGTAGTTGACCCTTGACCCAAGAATTGGAAATCCTAAGAATTGATCGAACTTGAATTGAATGCAGGAATGAGAAGGTCAAAGGAAGGATGAAGCAAAGGGAAAACTGTTAGAACCCCACATAAGAATGACACAAAGGAAGGAAATGCAAAGATGAAGGTTTAATCCAAAATTCTCGATGAAAAAACTCTAGCTCAATCTCTTACGATACTCAAGCTAGAGAGAGGCTTGAAGATTGAGGAGAAGCAAACACATAAGATCAAAAACTTTATGTAATGTAGGATTGGCCTCTAGGGTGTGGACCCAATGCACCCTTGTTGACTAGAGAGGAAAAGGAGAGCCTATGTGATCAACAATCCTCCTTTGTAAATTTTGATGTAAACTCGGATGATGACCCAGAGGAATTTCCTCTTTCTGATACCAAGAAATCAGAATGATGTAACTCAAAGCCTATTGTAAATAAGGGTCTATTGAACCACCTTAAATATAAATAAAATCAAAAAATATTTTCGGGTATGTTTGAGGAAAGACTCTAAAATGTGTGTATCTTGCATGAATTTATATATCTTCTATGTTGAGGGATGTATGCATAAGAATGTTTATTCATAGAACCTTGATAGTGTTAAAAGATAAGTGTGGGACAACATGGTGACCACCAGACAAGATGGGGGTGGTAGTGGTTTCGATAACTAAACAAATAAGAGACTAGAGAAAATTATCGAGCTTTTGAATAGGCAAGATTCTCGCATGGATCTAATAGAGCAAGAAATTCGAGTGGCATGCGAGGACCGGGACAGCAAGAATGCAGAAGGAAATCAAGGAGATGGTGGTCTAGGGGCAGGTTGACGAGGGTGAATTGAGGAAGATCTTGGAAAAGAACTCAAAAGAGTAGCACCACCCAAGTTCAATGGTAAGGCTATCAGAATAGGAGCTGAGGCTTGGATTATAGAAATGGAAAAATAGTTTAGGCTCCATAACCTTTTCGAACATGCTAAGCCGACAAGGGCTACATATCAGCTCTTAGGAGAAGCAGCGACTTGGTGGGATAATGAGAAGTTAGAACAAAACCTATAGCCTACTGAGATCACATGGGAACTCTTCCTCCAAGCTTTCAAGAAGAGATGGTTACCATAGCCTTTCTTTGCAAGAAGGTGACAAAATTTTAGAATTTAACCCAAGGGAATATGACTGTGATTCAATATTGGGAAATTTTTACTAACCTATTGAAGTATGTGCCTTAGTATTAGGGAGAGGAGTGGTTTCGTATCAAAAAAATTATAATGGGACTCAGACCCCACATAGGAGCTGAAGTGGATATGCACGAACCTCAAACCATGAATAAAGTCTTCCAAAAAGCTACCAAACAAGAACATAAGTTGCATCAGTTATTCAATCTTCGTAGTGATTCAAGTTCTAAGTCTCGCTATGGGAAGAAGAAATCTCATAAGGGAGACAAGATCCATCAGATCTGTAATCTCAAGAGGGGAAGTGAATCATAGTAGAAGGGTGAAGATGGTAATGGTGGAAAGAACAAGAAGGAAAACAAGGATAAGGGAAAGGGTGACAATAAGCAGAAGGGATTTAGAGAGGAAAAATTAGGAGGTATCAAAGGGCCTCAAGATGGATGCTATACTTGTGGAGGTGACTATTATGCCTCAAATTGTCCTCAGTAGTTGAAGTCGTGGAAGAAAGTAAGCTATCAGCAAAATCACCAGATCCATGCTGTAGTGGATAATAGGCAATTAGAGTATTAGGCTTCGCCCATGCAGCTATCAAGTAAGCTCTATGGCCAATCTGTATCTATCTTAATAGATACTAGAGCTACTAAATGTTTTATAGATCCTAGAATAATGTCTAAGGTACCCATTAGACCTAGATACATGAAAAATTCATGGACAGTCTAGTATGGTAATTGAGCAAAGCAGAGGGTAGATACCTACCTCTTTCGCAGCGAGTTAGAGCCTCCAACCTTTAAAACTCAGGTCAAATTGTATGTGTCACCCTTACACTCATATGATGTAATTTTGGGAATAAATTGGTTAACTAAACATAAGGCTTTAGTGAACTGTGAGGATAAGGTGGTCAACTGTCTGGATGATTATGGAAACCTAGTTAAGGTTTGTGGAATTGATAGACACTTAGAGCTTAGATAAATTTTTGTGATGCAACTCAAGAAGGCTCATCGAAAGGGGTGTGAAATTTATCCAGTGCATTTTAGTAATCTTGAAAGCAAGGAGACGCATTTAGATGACTATCTTATTCTCATGGAGTTCCAAGATTTATTTCCTAGAGAACTTATGAAGTTTCCTCTAAAGTGGGAATTTGAATTTTCTATTGACCTAATTCCAGGAGTTGAGCCTCAATCCAAGGCACCTTATCGGATGAGTACCATAGAACTTTATGATTTGAAGGCCCAACTAATGGAATTGCTAGAAAAGGGACTTATAAGACCCAATGTGTCACCTTGGGGAGGGCCGGTTATTTTTTATGAAAAAGAAGGATGGAACTTTGCATCTATGTATAGATTATCAGATGTTGAACAAGGTTACCATCAAGAACTAGTATCCACTCCTAAGGATCGATGGATTTTTTGATCAAATGAAGGGAGTGACGGTGTTATCCAAGATTGATCTTAGGTTAGGGTACCATCAATTAAGGATTAAGGAGGAAGATATTCTGAAGACTACATTTAGAACTCAGTATGGACATTACGAGTTCACAGTGGTACCTTTCAGTTTAACTAATGCACCAACAACCTTTATGAACCTTATGAATAGTGTATTTAAAGACTACTTGGATGAATTTGTTCTGATCTTTATTGATGAAATTCTAGTCTACTCAAATATTTTCAAAGAGCATGATAGACATTTGAGGATAGTTTTTCAATGATTGAGAGAAAAGAAACTCTTTGGGAAGTTGTCCAAGTGTTCATTCTATCAGGATAGAGTGCACTATTTGGGCCATATCATTTCAGTGGAAGGAGACTTCATAGACCTTCAGAAGATCAAGGTGATCATGGAATGGCTAGTGCCTCAAAATGCATCAAAAGTCTGTAGCTTCATGGGCCTCACAAGATACTATAGGAATTTTGTGCAAGGGTTCTCCCAGATTGCATCTCCTATTACGTCACTCCAAAGGAAGGGAACACAGTTTGAATGGACTGAGCAATGCAAGTAGGCATTTCAATTTTTGAAGGAGAAGCTCACAACAAACCAATGTTGACTATTCATGATCCTAATGGGAGATTCTCAAAGATCACAAATGCCTCCAGAGGGATTGAGAGCAGTATTAATGCAAGACAAACAAGTGGTAGCATATGAATCAAGGGAGCTCAAGCAACACGAAGTGAACTGCATTCCTCATGATTTAGAATTGATGACCATCATTCATGCTTTATAGATGTGGAGGCATTATCTTTTGGAAAATCCGTTCAAACTCAAGACAGACCACTTGGGGTTGAGATACATATTTACCCAGCCAAACCTTAGTGCATGATAAAGAATGTACTTGAAATTCCTTAGCCAGTATGACTTTGGAATTGAATATATAAAAGGGAAAGAGAATAGGGTGGTTGATTCTCTTAGTAGGCGAAGACATATGAAAACCATGATCTCAACAAGGTCTAACTTGAGGCAGCAAGTGATACAAAATCTACTAGGGGATGAGCACTATGAGAGAGTCAAGAGTGCCCTAGTAGTAAAGCCTTCATATCATCAGTTTGAATGATATGAGATCAAACTAGAGGGTACTTTGAGATACTAAAGAAGAATGTATATTCGTCACTGTAGAAAGCTGAGAAAGTTGGTTTTAGAGGAAGTTCACAATGCACCTTATTTAGGACACCCTAAAGTATCCAAGATGATCATGGAGTTGAAGATTGTATTTTTCCCTAAACTCAAGAAGGATGTAGTGGAGTACATAGCCAGATGCTTGGAGTGCCAACGAGTCAAGGCTGAGCATGCACACCCAGTTAGGTTACTATATCCTCATGACATACCTAAGTATAAATGGTAGGTGATTAGTATAGATTTAGTACAAGGGTTTCTGTTGATCAAGAATAAGCATGATGTTATCTTGGTAATGATTGATAAATTGACTAAGGTTGTGCACTTCATTCTGGGAAACCTTAAGGATGGATTGTCGAACTTGGCTAAGAAATTTGTTCAGGAGATCTTTGGCTTACATGGAGTTACAGAGACTATAATTTTTTATAAGGACACACGAATGACCTCAAGGTTTTGGATGAACTTGAATGCGACATTGGGGACTAAATTGAATTTTAGCTCAGCTTATCATCTTTAGACTGACGAGCAAATAGAGAGGGTGAATCAGGTAGTCGAAGACCTTTGAATGTATTGTATGGACAAACAATATAGGTGGGAAGAATATTTTTCATTGGTAGAGTTTGATTACAACTCTTATCATACATCCTTAGGCATGACACCATTTGAAGCCTTGTATGGGTGGAAGTGTCGTACCCCCATCAGTTGGGATAAATTGGAGAATATGATCATAGTAGGACCTGAAATGCTTAAGGAAATGGAAAAGAAAATTAGGGTCATTAAGAGTAGATTGAAAGAGGTGGCAGACTGACAAAAGAGCTATGTCGACAAGAATCGAATTCTTGGATAGTTCACAATAGGGGACAAAGTTTTCTTGAGAGTTAAACCTCATAAAAGCTCTATTTCTTTTGGAAATTCTTCCAAGTTTTCCCAAAATATGTGGGACCATTTGAAGTCTTGGAAATGATTAACCTAGTTGCTTATAGACTAGCTCTACCACCTACTTTGGCTCAACTTCATAATGTGTTTCATGTTTCTTTTCTTAAGCCATATTATCCTGATATGACTCATGTACTTGATTGGCAATCCTTGTAGGTACATGATTCAAGAGTGGTGCTAGTGGAGCCCATTAGAATCCTAGATAGATGCAACGTTAAGTTTTGGATTAGAGATATTGCTCAGTTTAAGGTCCAATGGGACCATTACTTAGAGGACAATGCTACTTGGGAGGATGTAGAAGAAATAGAATGCTCCTTTCAACATTTGCTTTCTTGAAAAGGAAACTCAAAAAAAAATTGTTTGAATTTTTTTGGATTGAGATACTATGATATTTCATGCTTAAATTTTCTAATGTTGAAAAAAACATATTTTTTATCTAATGTTGAAAAACACATATTATTTTTATTTGATATTGAAATAGACATATTTTTTATCTGATGTTGAAATAGACAACATTTTTTTGTCTGATCTTGAAATAGACATATATTTTTGATGAGATGTTGAAATAGACATGAATGTTCAAAATTTGATATCATGTTTTTTTTATTCAACTTACTAGACATTAGGATGATGTCTCTTCCAAGAGGGGAAGGATGACATAACCCAATTTTATTGCATATTTATCATAATATGGTAAATTGAATTATTGAAGAAATTCAATTAAATTTTAAATGGAGGTTTTGGAATATTCAAAAACTGAATGAAAGAAGTCAACTGATGTTGACTTTGTGAACTTTCAAAATTATTTTATATGTTATCAAGAATTGAACATTACTGATCAATTTGCAAGTGCAAGTGTGTGTAGTTGTAGGGTGACAAGTTAAGGGACGAGAACATAGTTGAAGTAGGATTTTTTAGCTGGATCAAAGGGTAAGCTAGTTGGAATCTGGGTGCACACACCGCAAATGGCATGATGCCTTACATTTGAATTAATTTGCATGTATAAGAGAACAAAATTTCCTGACTCAAATTATCTCTGTTATTGAAAGTAATGGATTGTAGATTTAAAATTTTGTCTACTTAAACCTTGTATTTGAAGAAAGTGAAAGCAAGTATTGTAAGGAATGATTATAAAGGACAATAGATTTCATTATGTGGAAATTAAGTAAATCTTCCTTTTTAATATATATATATATATATATATATATAAATGCTCGAATTTGAATTTAAGTTCCTTATTGTAAGTAATAGTGTATGGGATTTACAAGCCATCCCAACAAGCAACTTGTATATGAATGCATATATATATATATATATATATATATATATATATATATATATATATATATATATATATATATGTATATATATATATATGTGCTTAACATATATATATATATATGTATATGTGTTGGATTTACATACGTGTGTATATATATATATATATAAATATATACATTACTCAAATACATGGTAGATGTGAATGCAATTATATTTAAATACACACATATATATATACATATAAACGTATATATATTCAAATCTAAATAGAATTCAAGTTGATAACAGGATGTATTCTAAATCAGTCTATTTGAAATGAAGATATCATAAGGCAAATCTACTAAGTGGACTACCAGCCTTAATGTCAATAATCTAAATTTAGAGGTGGTTGGTAGCAGCATGTTAGTAACACCATCACCAAAAAAGCATGCAAAGTTAGTGTATTATTTCCATCTTTTTGGAGGATAACCGCATGAAAAAGTAGAGAAGAGGGGGACAATTTGGGGGAAAATTCAAAGGAAAAGTAGAGGATGAACTCAAAAAGCAAGAAAATTTTGAGGAATATGCCACCATCAGTTTGATTGGAGGTAAATCAATTCAAACCTCTTTTACATGAACATTAGCTTTAGTGTATTATTGAATCAAGCAAGAAATAAACTTTTTTTTATCGTAGAATTTTAGAGTGTAGTATAATATGTGGTCATTGTCTGTGAATGTTTCGGCCTTGGGCCAAATGTATTAAGGTCACCACCCACCATGTGGTAATAGCATGGCCTTTGGCTTGCTAGTATTGGAAAGTATAATTTATTTTTAAAGGCTTCACAGTTGTGAGCATGGTGAGGCCAAGGCTTGAAGCCTCATGGGATCGACCTTCACCTTTAATATATAAGTTAAATGTTAATTCTTGAGATTGTTATGTGACTTTTTCCCCAAGAGAAAATAAATCTATTAAATAACCCTTTAGAATTAAAAAGGGGGAGAAAAATAAAGGATATTATAATCCTTTGGTAAAAAGAGAGATTAAAGAATATGCATAAACATTCTTTAAAAGGGGAAGCCTAATTATTTATTTAAATAATTGTTAAAAAGGAAACCTTTGTGAAAGGGTGTGATGATTTGGAAACCACCCCTTAAAAGATATATAAATCATTCATGTGAAAAAGGACAGACATGAAAATAAAAGCAGGAAAATAAAGTGGAGCACATTGCGGGAATAGGGTTTCAAGGTTAGCAGGCTGTGAGTAGGACGGAGAAGGGGCACTCCTACAATGGGTGTCCAACCTGGGGTACAAGTGCGTGCACTCAGGACGGTCCTGGCCAGGGCATGGTTTTGTGGCACGAGTGTTGAGCATTGTTCCGGTGGAACCAGCACTCGTGTAGAGCAGCCAAAGTCTGCTTTCCTCCCAGACTACTCACAACGGAAGAGGTTGAACCAAGGAACATTCCAGCAATAGTTGAGGGTTTCTTCTACACTTTTCAAAGATAAGTATTAATGTTGACAAATTATTTGAGCAATAAAAATTGTTTCAAATCTTTGAATTTTTTTCAATTATTAATTTATTTACAGCATAATTTAATGTGTTTGAGTGAAATTGTTGATCAATTCATTAAATGCAATTTAATTTCAAAGTCTTTAATTGAGCTTTAAATATTATATTAGATTTTTGAATGAAATTTTATTTATTTTTAATCTTTAGAAATCAATTTAAAACATTGCATTTAAATTTGGGAATTAGTCTCATTTCATTTGGTATCAGAGCCTTTGATCCTTGTTGCATTGCACATTATAAAACAAACCATAAAGTAAAATAAAATAGTAGTCCTTCTTTAATTTAGGGTTATAAAAAAAAAAAAAAAATCCATATAAGATGCAATTATTTCTTTTAACAATTTTGATAAATTTTCCTTGCAAATATTAATGTTTTATTTTGATATTATTAACAGTTCGACCATTTGCAAAATCCCCAACCAGACTAACCTTTATATAAACTAGACGTCCAATTTCTCTTTGAATCCTATATACATCTAGCAATGGTTGTATCTCCCGACTTATAAGTAGATAACAGTTAATAATAAATTTGAAAATCCATTGTCATTAATAATGTATGCAAAGCATGGGTATTTTAGAAGTTAAGACATGGAAATCAGGTTCAGTAATTAATATTTTACTTATGAAGAATGATAAAAATCCTAGAAATTATCCTATCATCATAATTAAATCTCAAAATAGCCAAATTACATGACTCTTCTATCAACAACAAATTTCACCTGTAAGGGCATTCTAAATTTTACGCTAACCTCAATAACTTAGTAAATCCTAGTGGCTCTTGTTAGAATATATCGATGGCTCTAGATAGCAAGATGGTAACATCTCAATGAAACTTAGAAGTATTGTCCTCTGCGTTGGATCCTCACCAAGTCCATCCCCTGCATTAACAATAGGAATATCGGTAGTGGTTGCAACTCGGCTTGCAGCTCCACTCTCAAAGTAATGGATAACCATAATGTTTTGAGTATCCATCGACAGTTCTTATTGGATCTTCAAAGTCTCTCCTTTTTCTGAAAGCAAAATGAGAAAATACAATTTAGCGCCACAAACTCAGAGGTTCCTCGACAAAAAAAAAAAGTACTGGTAATAAATTACAGTGCCTGCTACATGATGTTCATCCTTCTACTTTATTTTAACATCATACTTTTGATATTTAACAGATATAGTATTTACAAGTTATCTTGACAAGAAAATAGAGAAGATTTGATTGAAGATCCTAAAACATACATATATTTTTAAATATCATTTTAGAAATAACACAAGCTCTTGAAATTAGTTGTGGAAAATATTTCCTATTTAAGCTACCTACCTACAAAATAAGCTTATCACTTCTCAGATTAATACCCAGAAATAATTCTAGCAGATGCATTGCAATAGATCTGAACCAGATTCATAAAAATCATAAGAAAGGAAGGCTAATCCAAAGCTAGAACCCACATGCTAATATCACGATCCCTGATAAAAATTTGACGATGTTGAATACAATATGAAGCCCAACGAGGATTTAACGTCTCAGTAGATGTTACATATACAACCATAGTAAATCAATTCAAAATATTGTGCGGTGGGGGTGGCAATGAAAACAATTTTACAAAATTTCAAGTAAATGTTCTAATTGTATGCCACAAAATGGGAAGGTTTGATTTATACATTGGGCTCTAAGTAGGTGCTTTGTCCACTATTTTGTTTAGGAGAGAATATTTTTGGAAATAGAAGGAAAAATTATTAATACATTTTAAGATTACTAAAATTAAATTCCTCAAAATAAAGAGTTGTATATGGAAATGGGATTCACAGTTAAATCCAATCTAAGAAATATGTGTATTTATAATAATAAGACATTAAAACATGTATATGATCTCTAAGTGCATTAATTATAGGATGTTGTACTTAAAAAATCCTCTAAGTTGCAAGTTCACAATAACTTATAAGAAATAAATAAGGAACACTTGGTGACACATTTGGGCGATTCTAATAGCCAAAGAATTAGTGCATAAATATTCTAAGAGGTTTACATATGGAGTGGTGAATAGTTGAGTGTCACATGGGTCCAAGGTGGTATATTTGGGAGGTCGACATTATATGTGTTCTAGAGGGCTCAATTGTATATCTAACCCAATTAAGTCCAGTTCTTATTAACAAGTTATATGGTGCCTCAAAAATTATGTGAGATTCTTGATAAGATAATATGTATAGTATGTAATTAAAATCAACATATTTCTTTACAATATGATCGATATGTGATCTTTCATGTAGCAATAAAATTAACATCAATATTTGTGTAAACATAACTTTTATATTGGGCCCATAACCCACAGGTCCTTTCATTCACATCTTAAACTTGAAAAATTTAAAAATAAGTTTGTGAGAATAACATAATAAAAGAGGATCTTTAGGGGGGTCAAACATGAGGATATGTCATTTTTTTTTTTTTACAAGGAGAGGAACCACCTCAGAAAAATAAAAAAATAATTTAAATTTATACACATTTTCATAATGAATAATAGTCATATATAGTTATACCATCTATGTGGGCTAGATTGATCAAATATATTTAAAACTTCAATTTGATGATGCAGAAATATTAAAAGATGTAATGAAAACCTTAACAACAAGTTAGAATTCATTTATAGAGATCTCAAGCCTAATCATATTTTGGTAGATAATAGTGTCCTAGTCATATTGACAAATATTGCTTTCTTTTGATAAACCTCCTTGCACGAAGGAAAACATAAGGGAAGAAATTATTGAATGAATTTTGTTGCTTTCTTGAAACAACATTTCCTATATTTCATTATTTGGAGTTCCCAATGGCCTTGTCGAGTCTCATATCATAGGACATGAGTCTATGCAAATCATCACTATTCTAGTCAAATTATCATTTTTAACCAATATTTTCTCTTGTGTTAATAGTGAAGGAAATATTAGACCTAACATTTTTCTATGAAAGTACTCAATGCATGATAATAGTTTACTATCATTGTTACGATACCTAGAAAGATTACCATGGTTGATTTTATTATACCTTGTTATTGGACTTGATCAACCCAATAACTTTGTGCATATATTGAAAGATATGAACTCTTTTTAGGGAAACTTTATACTTGTTTTCCATTCAATTATACTTGACATATAGGTAAAGTGGATACTCATGTAGTCCGAAATGCATGAATATCATCTTAGAATATATTTTAAGTATGTAAATTATATAGTTCAAGAATGAGTGACTACATAGTATGGGATATGTATGTTGTTTCAATAGATATATGTTATGTCAACACATGATTTAATAATTTTATAGATTTAATGTTGAAGTTACATATATAAGATTTAAAATATCTATATTAAAGAAAATTGGTAACATGAGAGAAAATCGATAAGGTTGAAATATATGTGAGTAAACACATAGACTACCATTAGTTTCTTTCATTGTAAATTCCTAATATGTGTGTATATATATAGCTCTTGTCATTGCAAAAAATCTTTTTCTTGTAATACTTGTTTACTTAAAATATAATTGAAAAAGGGATATATCTATGAACTAAGAGAAGAAAAGGATATAGATGAAGTAAATAAATAAAAATTATTATGAAGAATGGTTATGCTCAATATCATTTTATTTAATCATTGATTATGTGTTTTCTGAGTTGTGATGTAGATTTATCTCATGCTACTGAGGACATCAGCTAATTTATAGGGGGAGAATTGTTATGTGACTTTTTCCCCAAGAGAAAATAAATCTATTAAATAACCCTTTAGAATTAAAAAACGGGAGAAAAATAAAAGGATATTATAATCCATTGGTAAAAAGAGAGATTAAAGAATATGCATAAACATTCTTTAAAAGGGGAAGCCTAATTATTTATCTAAATAATTGTTAAAAAGGAAACCTTTGTGAAAGGGTGTGATGATTTGGAAACCACCCCTTAAAAGATATATAAATCATTCGTGTGAAAAAGGACAGACACGGAAAAAAAAGCAGAAAATAAAGTGGAGCACATTGCAGGAATAGGGTTTCAAGGTTAGCAGGCTGTGAGTAGGACGGAGAAGGGGCACTCCTATAGTGGGTGTCCAACCTGGGGTACAAGTGCGTGCACTTAGGACGGTCCTGGCCAGGGCATGGTTTTGTGGCACGAGTGTTGAGCATTGTTCCGGTGGAACTAGCACTCGTGTAGAGCAGCAAAGTTTGATTTCCTCCCAGACTACTCACAGACAGAAGAGGCTGAACCAAGGAACATTCTAGCAATAGTTGAGGGTTTCTTCTACACATTTCAAAGATAAGTATTAATGTTGACAAATTATTTGAGCAATAAAAATTGTTTCAAATCTTTGAGTTTTTTTGAATTATTAATTTATTTACAGCATAATTTAATGTGTTTGAGTGAAATTGTTGATCAATTCATTAAATGCAATTTAATTTCAAAGTTTTTAATTGAGCTTTAAATATTATATTAGATTTTTGTATGAAATTTTATTTATTTTAATCTTTAGAAATCAATTTAAAACATTGCATTTAAATTTGGGAATTAGTCTCATTTCAGAGATGGCCATGAAATTTGTTCCATATAACTATGCCGATTGTAATCATCATTTTGTATAAGGGATGAAATTCAATCCTGTGGGAGGGTATGAACTCCCTATCTTTCTATATTTTTTCTCTTATTTTTTCCATACTTGTTATTGAAAGGGGCATATTCAAATATTTTAGAACATTGCATATGCATTTATGCTAATATTATTGAGTGAGCCAACTTCATTCTATAGGAACCATCTCTTCTTGACAAGCTCATAGTTTCTTTAGTGAGACATTTGATAGGTATAGATAAATTGTTGAGGGTGGAGACACGGTGGTCCAACATAATGTTCTTGAATGGAGTGAACATAGAGAATTTACACTACATTGTGAGCTTATCTTCTACAAGTTTTCACAAACATATGGTTGCCATCATATCCTTGGGTTTGAACACTTTGACCTCAACCTACTGTATAGACCTAAAATTAGTCATGACATTTAATTAATTAAATACTAGCTATTTAATTAATATTCTATCTATGTATAAATAAACTTGTAATTTATTTATATAGTTCACCCTTTTTTAATTCTCCAAATCTAAAATCATATTCTTCTAATTTAATTAAATAAACAAATTTCATAAGCTTGTTTTATTTAATTAAGTTTCACTAATCTCATATTAGGAATTCAAGCATATGTCTACAACTTTTATGCCACCTCAATAAGGTCACATGAAATTAAATAATTCTAATTTTTAATTAGAATTATCCTCAACAAGTTTTCAAACACATGGCTTATTCTTCACACACTTCTTCAACAAACTTTGACCACATGGTCTTTTTCTCCCACACTTGACTCCTCCATCCATTTGGCATGTTGTCTTTGGTCAAGGGGACACATTCTTGATTCTCTTCATCTCCACCATTCATCCCTCTTGTTTGAATTTGGACCATTGATCTTTGCCATATCACAAAATGCTTGAAAAATCCTATAAATACAACCCTTTTCCATTGTATTCGGCATCCATATTTTGAATAGAGTTACAATGCAGGACTATCGTTGGAGCATTGGAGTGTTTTGGAGTCTTATAGTTACATTTGATATCATGTTTTGTTTTGTAGTTACATCTTAGAGTCACATATTTCTTCATAGTTGCATTCTATGTCACACTTTGCATCATAGTTGCATTTTAGATTAGCATATTTAAAGTTAGCATTTGAGCATATGTAGAATCATCCTAGCTCCATACAATAGTATCCATCTCTTTTACAATCTAACACCATTATCCATTCATCATAATATCCATCATCATTTTCCTCATATAGTTTCATGTAGAAATTTCATTAGCTTGCATGTTGAATATCAATCTCGTTTCTCAGGTTGTCATTTTAAATGCCATAACTACACACAGAAAAATCCGAGAGCCAACATTGTTTAATAAATCCTTGAGAATAGAGGACAATGGAACTTTTTTAAAGATTTGTTTGACTGCAAGTTAGAGTAGTTTATTTGATTCAAATATTTACTATAATTCATCTCATTGGTGTTTGTGTTGATTTACTAATGATTCCCACATTTCACACACATATAAAATGGTGCCCATCGTGGGGCCTGAACCTCACATTTAATAATTTGCTGGAAAAGTTCTTGTAAACAGGTTGGACATGATGTTTTAGTGTGATTGTGAGTTCTTTTAGCGCATACAACAACTCTTCTAACACATTCATGGTCTGTTATGATGAATACAACAAATCTTCCAGTGCATCTACTCTCTATTATGATGCATTCAACATTTCTTTTGGTGCATTGAATAATTATTGCAGCACATACATGGATTTTTTTAGCATTTTCAGTCAATACTATAGCATATCCATTAGTTCTTTTAGAACTTCCATTAGTTCTTGCAGTGCATAGAGTAAATATTTTAGCGCATTGAAATAATATTTTAGCACATTGGATGATTGTTTTAGCACATCTGTTAAATTTGCAAAATTTTGAAATCCTGGGAATTAATTGTTGTTTTCTACTTGCAGGTGAGTGATACGCCGGTCAAAGAAAAACTTATACAAATACTAATAATTTATGCAGGGGTTGGAGTTATTTAAATGCTTTCTTTTGGTTAAATTAGGAATCTAGTTTAATTAAAAGGTTTAAAGAACACCATGTCTTTCGTGCTTGATGAATGGTAGGCATATGCTCTCCCCTTAACTAGGTGACCAAAAATCCAGACCCATTCTTTTCTTTTGTTAATCCTTAGAGGGCCTACCTTGTGGGAAAAAGTAATCACCCAAGGGAACGACCCAACTGGTAACATGCTAAAGCTAAGCAACTTCCAACTGGGATATAAATGTGGGTACTTGAGGAAAGTTCAAGTATCACAAGGATTGTTGCAACAAGAAGGGAAGTAATGGTCTCTTGATGTATGGATGATCCCCCATGAACATAATTTCTATACTAGAATCCTTTTTTGTAGCAAGGAGAAAATCCTTAATCTATTTATCGATGCAGGAATGGTCATTCTAAAGTCGTCCCACATTTTTGTAGCTTCTAGTAGAGATGAGAAGTATGCCATGGGAGATTCATGGGTATTGATGCTTGGCTACCCCGAGAAGAGATTTCACTGTAAGGGGGAGCCTGTGGGGTCAAGCATCTAATCATTCTACTAGAAGTAAGCACAGCTAGAGTAAAATCCAAGTGGGAATTTGGTGAATATTGTCCTACACAACCTTAAGTTGTACATGTTTGATGTGTCTTACCAATGTGTTTTTAAACAAATTTTCAAAGAAAACACCACACATTAGAAGTGAAAATAACCTTGATTCAAAAAACATCCTTGGAAACAACTAATCATTTGATTAGAAAATTAGAAAAATCAAACAAAACTTGCAAGAAAATTGTGACATTTTCCCAATTCAGTGCATCCAGGCTTTGTTTGAGCGCGTCTGTGAAAAATTTCAGTGCATCCATTCTCTATTCTAGCACATTTAAACATTCTTATAGTGCATTTGTGCAATCTTCCAATGCATTGACCTTTTATTTTAGTGCATTTAGACAATCTTTTAGCACATTGATCCTTTGTTCCAGTGCATTCATCCTCTATTATAGTGCATTCATTGCATCTTTTAGCGCATCTATTCTCTATTATAGCACATCTCAGCTGTCTTCCAACACATCTATGCAATCTTTTAGTGCATCTAGGCTTTGTTTTAGTGCATCCATTAAAGACAAAAAAACCCAAGAGTCAAATTTGTCTTCTGTTTCACAGTTTAAACCAAAATTCAGAGTCTTTTGCAATCTAGAATCTTTTCCCACATACAAAAAAGTCTAAACCATTTGTTTTATCAAATGATTTCACAAAATATCAAAATTTGAAAACTAAAGTCCAAATCTCTTAGTCCAAAAGCTCATCAAAAGCATCTCTCAACACTCTAAGACTTTTCCAAAGGTTTGAGTATCTCGTATAGGAATCAAAATTCAAAATATTTTTCAATCCAGAATCATTCCTTAGATAAAATGAAGTCTAAACTTGTTAAAATTGATCTCTACAAGTGGAATTCTCAAATCTAAACCTAGATCTAACATCTCAAAGTGCCCAAATCATCAAACTCATCATACCTTTGATTGTTAAGCCTAGTTTCATCATCAGAATTTATCATCCTTTCATCATGAAACAAAGCTATATAATCAAATCAAAATTAGTCTCATCAATAGGATCTGTCATTCTATTTGACTTAGTTTTAATCCTTTGCACTATTCTAAACAAAGATCAAAGTTTAGTCAAAATATAACACTTGTATTCCCATTCAAACGAGATTGCAAAAGCAGAAATTGAAGGAAAAATAGCTTGAAACACAAAACATTGGAACTCAAAGTAGTGAAACTCCCAACATTGAAATTCCTAACATTGAAACTCAAACTAGTGAAACCCAAACCATCATAGCTGAAGCTGAAGAGAATCCTTTCCATGGAATCAACAATACTCAAGGAGAGGAAATAAATGAGGAAGACCTCCAACATGCTGATCAAGATCCCAATTTTGATAAATTCCTAGAGAAGATTTTCTAAAGGGATGGAGAAAAATACTTCTTAATGTTGGCCAATCAAGGCATCAAATGTCCACCCGATTTTGATGTGAATGCATTGAAAGCACCTCCGAGTGGTTTCCTTGACTCACCAAATGAAGAACCTTCAACAAAAAATTCTTGATATTCAAAGGGGAACCTCAAAATGATAATTGATACAAGACATTTGTCCATACCCTTTTGATGAATCTATTAACATGATTCCTTTCCCCAAACATTGTGAATTCCCAAAGTATGACAAATACAATGGAAAAACTGATCCAATAGACCACGTAAGGGAATTTTGAACCATGAGTCTTGAATTTTCACATGAAGAAACTTACTTGATGAGGTTATTTCCATGAATTCTAGGGGGGACATGCCTTGAATGGTTCTCCAAACTTACACCACCAATCAACACCTTTGAAAAATTGGTCAACAAGTTCATCACCCAATATTCTTACAACATCCAACATGATATAACAATGAAAGACCTTTGCAACTTGAAACATAAAAAGGGTGAGTCATTCCTTGTGTTTTTGCAAAAATGGAGAAGATTATTTGCAAGATATTCTCATCTCATGCTTGAAAAGGAAAAGATAGAAATTTTCATCGACAACCTAAATAACGAGATGAGCTACAGATTGGAATTACAATGCCCGCCTAGCTTCGAAAAATTGATCGAGAATGGAATTAAAATCAAAGAATCCTTGGTAAAGAGAGGGGTCATCAAAATTTACAATGAAAAAAATTCATCAAATCCATCCAACAACTACAATAGTAGTGACAAACCAAAGTTTTGGCAATGAAACAAGAATGTGGGTAACAATGATGGCATAGTTGAAAACCAAAATACAAAACCTGTATTCAACTTAACAGCAACCACCACCAAAACTAATCAGAACAACAATCCACCCAACAACCAAAACAACAACCAAAACATCAACCAAACCAACAATCAGGGTATGTTGAATCTAAACCACCACCATATCGAACATCATCCAAATGAAGGAAATTCATAGCTTTGGGGAAATCATTGGAATCAACATTAAAGGAGTTTATTGAAGCTAAACTTATCACAGTCCAAGAACCACAAAATTGTGATCCACAAGTAAAACCCTCTTGGTAGAATGATGCCCACTATTGTGCTTATCATCAGAACAAGGGTCATATTACAAAGGATTGTTGGCAATTGTAACATGCAATACAAGACCTAATTGATAACAATAAATTACTCATAGAGGGACCCCAAACAAACAATGATCATGGAGTGTTCAAGAACCCCCTACCAAACTATGAAAAAGGGGAGTCCTCATCATCTAACTTGAAAGGAAAAAACATAAACTATGTTTATGATTCCACAGTTTTTCATATCGAGGTAGTTGATGATAAAACACATGACAAACAAGACTTTATTGTAGTTGAAAATCATCACCATGACATCAACACCACCTCACATGAAATCAATGACCTTGCACCAATAAATCTGATCACCAACATCACTACAAATGATAATCAAATTAATGTCATCAATGTTAGAAACCAAGATCTTATTGCAAACCAGAAAAAATCACCTTCCACAGAAGAGAAAAATGAAAAAAAAGAGATTTTAAAAAAGTGTGCAAATTGATATATTCGAAGTACAAAATATTACAAGAGATAATTTTCTTTATAAAAACAAAGATGCCTGAACCTAATCTTATCTTGAGCAACAAGATAGCTCAATAGGATAAGGATAAAACCTATAACTTAGGAATTAAATAAAGCCCAAGTAAACTTATGCAAATGTGTAATTAAATATTAATTACACCAACACCCCCCCATAAGTGCAACTTAGGGAGAAGCAGATTATTATGCAAATATGAGTCCCAACAACAAGGCCAGATTAGGTACTCATGTATAAATGTAAAGAGAGAGAAAACCTAGTGGGAGAAACCCCCCCTTCAGTGAGATGAACTATTGTGAAGAAGCACTGGAAGAACTCTGATGAAGCAACATTGGAAACCCAAATCCGGTAAGCAAGGAAAGATACTTGTGTTTGCAAAATACCAATCAGAATCACAAATGCAATAGTAGACTCAATGCCAAGGAACATTGGAAACTCACATACTAGATCAACCCTAGGATCTGTAAGCAACAGTAGATGAAAGGATGAATGGACCCATAATGATGACAAATCTGGAAGTTGTGTCTCTCGAAGCCAATGCCAAATTGAAACTAAAATTGCCCATAGGACGAGTACCATCAAGATTCTGGAACATTAACCATAAAAACATGGCCTTCAAATGAGAAAGATCTAAACCAATGCGGATCAATAACTGTAAAATCCCAATGTGAAGTGTGAACCAAAGCAAACCAACAATGTGTCCAATGAAGCAAGAAAGAAGCTAGAAGGAGACAACAGGAAACCAGAAAAATCATGTGAGTTGTCACCAACATGAAAGATGGATGCAAGAACCCCCCATAATGCAATTTTATATTAGTTCGTTATTACAATACCCAATGATTGCATAAGGAGATAATGCAAAACTATAGAAACATAGGCAAAAATGCAAACCTAGCACACGAAACAAAAATGAATGCATGCATAAAATAAGTTACACATTTTTTGAAAATGACCTCAAATCTACATAGAGGCCGAAACCAGCTTTCCAACGTCTTGAAAATTGCAAAAAACGGATAAGCGAGTCAAAAGATATGCTTCTCGAAGTGTAAATGACAACATCTAACTTCTGAGGCTGAAAAAGGCATCAAAAAAAGAAAAACCAAAAAATAACACCTACATCATTGTGTAGAGCATCGAAACATATTTTTGACGATATCTCGTTTGCAAAAAAAGGATGTCATATGCCCAAGATACTCCCTTTTCCGTGAAAGTTGTCCAAAAATGTCTAATTTGGCCCCTAGAAGCCCTCAGGGGCTAAAAAAATAAGGTCGTTGGTCGCCTGGGCGGACCAGGGGCTGAAAGGCAGGGGCTGCCAGTGGAACCCCCGGTCACCCATGTGATTGGGGTGGGGGCTTAAGATCCCTGTGGGGGGCTTGGTCTCGACTCCAGGTCCTTCACAGGATTGTCGGCTAGGTTTTAAGCCCATAAGGGCTGAAAGGCCGACAGGGGCTGAGGACTTGCTCTCAGTCTCCATGTGACCACTGGCTGGGCAGTTTGGAGCTGAGCACCTATGGACTAGCGCGCAAGTAGAGGAAAGGGATGGCGGTGGCCTAGTGGTGGCCAGATGGTGGTGCAGTGGTGGTGCGGGGGTGGCGCGGTCGGTTTTATACTGGCCGCACAAAAACCCAACCAATTTTTTGATTTTTAATATTTTTTTATTTTTTCTCAAAATATGTGCCTCAGGAACTGTGCCTGGGGGCCGTACAACCCTTGGACAAAAAAATTTTGCCTCTCCGGACGACTGTGTCCAAATCGGACAAACTTTATAATATGAAAATAGAGGTTTTTAGGCGCTACGAATCTAATGGTGAGGTCCATTTGGGCCCAAAGTGCTCCGAAAATTAGGCAACCCCCAAATCTATCAAAAAAATCACCGTGCTTGAAACCCTCATAGATCTGGAAAACAGTGATGAAAATGAATGAAATAAAAGTCATTTCTGACTTTTTCCAGTGCTCTGAAGCTAACGGAAAACCCTGATCTAATCCAAGACACTCCAGAAATATGCTCAAGGAAAGAAACCCTTGAGGGACCTTGAACCAGCTCTGCAATGTGTTCCTCCAAAAAATCTAAGAAGGGGTTGGAAATCGAGGCTCTAATACCATGTTAGAAACCAAGATCTGATTGCAAACCAAAAAAATCACCTTCCATAGAAGAGAAAAACGAAAAAATAGAGATTTGCAAAAAATGTGCAAATTGATATAGTTGAAGTACAAAATATTACAAGAGATAATTTTCTTTATAAAAGCAAAGATGCCTAAACCTAATCTTATCTTTAGCAACAAGATAGCTGGATAAGATAAGGATAAAACCTATAACTTAGGAATTAAATATGCCTAAGTAAACTTATGCTAAGTGTAATTAAAAATTAATTACACCAACACCCCCCATAAGTGCGAAAAGAACAAGATAATTCACCAATCAATGCAATCACAAGAGGAAAAGCCAAGGTAACATTGAAAGGAGCTACCCCTCCACATCCAATACAACTATTGTTCCTACAACTCAATATAACATAGTTGATTAGCTGCAAAAGATACCAACTCAAATATCCATATTAGAGCTTCTCATGATTTCACCAATGCACAAAGAGATCCTAGAACAAACTCTAATTGCCACCATGGTACCAAACAATCTAGAGGTTTTCCAATTTCAAGCTATGGTGGGACACTTGACTGTGCCACATTTCTTATCATTTTCCAAACACAACAATGTATCAACCACCCATCAACATAACGTTGCCCTCCACATTGAGGTTTTAATCCATGAACACTGTGTCAAATGTGTCCTAATAGATAGAGGAGCTAGCCTAAATATCTGCACTTTGAAACTTGTCTGCATAGTGGGATATTCTGAAAATGCTATTGATCCTAGAAGGAAAATCACAATAAAAGCATATGATGATGAAGAGAGATCCTCCCAAGGATTGATCATTTTACCAATTCAAGTAGGTCCAGTTGTCAAAGATATAATATGCCAAGTATTGGACAAGGAGTTGACATATAACATACTCTTGGGATGTCCTTGGATACATGAGATGCAGGTAGTACCATCAACATATCATCAATGTCTGAAGTTCCCTTTCAATGGGTAGGAAGTCACTATTGCAGTTGATTCCAACAATCCCCAATATTGCAACACACTCAAAACAACCCAAGATACTTTTGTGCCATATAACAGGGAAGCCATCACTCCTAGTCCATCAAACAAAGAAAGTCAAATCAGTTCTTCTTCAAATGAGCTTGAGGAAGGGATTTAGGCAAAAGAAAAAGGTGTTAGTGATTCCACTCCATCCAACAATGGGATTCAAGTAAATTCCTTATCAAACAAGATTGAAAAGATCCAATTAAAAGACAAAGGAATGGGGGAATATTCATTTGAGAAATCCTTATGTTTATCACAACTTGCATCTTCTCCTAAGTCCTATGGACAACCACCAACATCAAGACACAATCATCACAAACAACCATAGTCTTTGGAGGTAGATTTGTAAAAGCGGTCACCTTAGTGGATGAATTAGATGACAAGGAGGTTTTGAGTTGGTTGTACAAAGATGAAGAATATTCACAAGCATCAACCTCCCATGTATAGACCGAACAATATGGCAAAGGAAATACTATCCTAGAAAAGATGGGATATGAGGGAATAGGTCATGTTGGTAAAATAAAAGAAGGAATCACATAAACAATACAGCCCATCACAATGAATCCTAAGGACAAAACAAGACTAGGATATAGAGAAGAGTCAAAAGAAGAAACAACTCAAAGGGTTGTTGAAAGAATCCTACAACTACAAGCTAGTGAGGATCATGAAACAAATTCCAATGACTATGAATGGGATTCCCTCTCTCTCAAGTCTTGTCATGTGATAAGGAGATTGATGTGATACAAAAGTATACACCAACACGTATGGAGGGATAGAGCTCGGGTTATAGACCACTTGAAATTGGATCACGAAATATTGATGACTCAAGTGAGGACAGTCATTCTTCGAACAAGATAGATACTTTAGAAGAGAGTAACATCTTAGACCTGGATATTGCCATTGGACACTTTGACAATATTACCATCATGATGCTTACCCCTTTTGACCTTAGCCAATCTGATGATTCATTGCCATTAATACATACTGAATTGATTGACTGGGACCAAAACGAGTTGCTTGCCATACCCACCTTCCCAAACGATGACGCCATCGTAAATTTCCTCTACTCAGATAACCCTAACACATGTTACATTATTGAATCTCATAATAGAGCTCTTGACAAGGGGAGTTCCAAATCTTCTAGTTGCAAAATGAAGAATACATGAAATAGATCCAATAGTGAAAACCATCTAATGGCACTATTAAATCAAGAAAAACTAAAAACAAAGAGCATATCTCAAGGTGGAAACCTTTTTGAGGCACCGAGAGATGGAAGATTTGAAATTATCCCCAAACATTATCATGAGATATCTTCAATGCTAATTGAACCCACACAATACATCAATGTCAGCATAGCTGAAACAATGAAGACCTTGCATCTAGCGAAATCCATGACATAGGAGGAAAAACCCAGTTTCACTAAATTCTTTGAAAAAAGGCATATCAAATTTGCATGGTCCTATGTTGACATGCTAGGCATAGATCCAGAACTCATCATGCATCATTTATCATTACCACCTAGCGTGAAACTAGTAAAGCAAAAGTTGAGAAAAATGCACCCCCATATCGCCCTTTTGGTGAAAGTTGAATTGAAGAAGCTACTAGATGTGGGATTTATCAGACCTATTGACTATGTTGAGTGGATATCAAATATTGTGCTAGTATCAAAACCAGACAAAAGTATCATGATATGTACAGACTTCAGGGATCTTAACAAAGCTTTCCCAAAAGATGATTTTCCTCTACCTAACATCGATGTCATTGTGGACTTAACTGCTGGGCATGAAATTTTATTGCTTATGGATGGATTTTCGAGGTATAATTAGATAAAGATAGCACCTGAAGATCAAGACAAAACAAAGTTCACATGTCCTTGGGGCACTTTATGCTAGAACATAATGCCTTTTGGGTTGAAAAATGTTGGAGCCACATATTAGAGAGCTATGACCACCATCTTCCATGACATGATGCATACTTTTATGGAGGACTGAAGGAAAACCATTGCTACTCTACATTACAACAATTGAGATATCTTTGGGAGCTTTATTTGCACAGGAAGATTCTACAAGAAAGGAAAGGGAAATTTATTGTATCAGTAGGACCTTGAATAGTTATGAGATCAATTAGACCTTTATTGAGAAATCTTGTTTGGCGGTAGTGTTTTCTACCCAACAACTAAGGCATTACATGTTGATGCACACCATCAAACTCATTGCTAAAATTGATCCCTTAAAGTATTTTCTCAGCAAAGCTACCCTAATCAGAAGACTAGCCAAGTGGGTCATGATATTGAGTGAGTTTGAGATCCAATACGCGGACAAAAAAGAAATCAAAGGTCAAGCAATAGTAGATCAAATCACTGAAGCACCATTAGGAAACAATCATCCTATGAACATTGAGTTTCCAAATGTTGAGATCCTTACAATATCTACACAACAATGGATGTTATATTTTGATGGCTCTTATACATAACATGGATCAGGCACAAGAATCTTGTTTATCTTTCCATAAGGACATACTATTCCTAGGTCCTACAGTGATGTTTCCTTGCACCAATAACATAGTTGAATATGAAGCATTGATCATTGGAATCAAAATAGCAGTTGAGTGGAAAATCATAGAGCTGCAGGTTTATGGTGACTCACAACTAGTCATAAATCAGGTAAATGATGACTATCAGATGAAGGAAGATAAGTTGCTACCATAGAAGAGAATAGTAGAAAATTTCAAAAATTACTTTATTGAAATCAAATTTTCATAGATTCCCAGAGTAGAAAATAAAGCTTTTGATGCAATGGCTACAATTGCTTCTCTCTTGTAGATACTAGAAAAGAAAAGACGTTATGAGTTTATGGTGGAACAAATGTCTAATCCTGCTTATGATGATCCTGAATCCCAAGTGATATGCCATATTGTTGACCCTGAAACCTCCATCTATGGAAAGATCTATGTTTACTTAAAGGAAAATTCCCTTCCACTTGACCTTTCCCAAAACCAAAAATGAAATTTCATCTAACAAGCAGCTTGACACACCATAATAGCTGATGTGCTTTATAGATGAGGTCTTGATGGTACTCTCCTTCGATGTCTTGAATGAAATGAAGCTCAAACCGCTTTATGTGAGGTTCATGAGGGTATCTATGGCACACATTCAAGTGGCCTAACTTTAGCTAAGAAACTCCTATGTTTGGAGTATTACTAGCTAAATATGGAGAAGGAATCTTTTCAATATGTCAAGAAGTGCCCAAAATGTCAAATCCATGGAAACCTGATACATGCACCAACACAAGAGCTACAGCCTTTCACATCAACATGGCCTTTTTGTTAGTGGGGATTGGATCTTGTTGGTAAAATACACCCATCTTCATCCAACGAACAAAATTTTATCATCATAGCCACTGAGTACTTCACAAAGTGGATTGAAGTAGTTACCCTAACCACCATCATAGGAAAGAAAATTTCATCATTCATCCTGAAATACATTGTCTTTTAGTATGGCATTCCTCAATCCATTATCATAGACAATGGAAAACCCTTCAAGAATCACGATGCCCAAGAGCTCTGTGAGAAATTAACATTGGTTTTCAACACCCTACTATCCCTAAGGGAATGGCTAAGCAGAGGCCTCAAACAATACTATCCTAAAAATCTTGAAGAAAACCATCAACAATGCTGGACATGATTAGCATGTTCAAATGAATCATGCTTTGTGGGCTTATCAAACCAGTAGCTACACCCCGATAAGAGCAATACCCTATTCTCTAGTCTATGGATCTGAGGCTATTCTTCAGATTGAGGTTGAACTATAGTCATTGCGAGTGTCACTAAAGGGGATCATTTCAGATGAGGATTACAGAGTGTCTAGGCTAAAAAAGTTAGAATTATTTGATGAACGTCATCAACAAGAAATTGATCACTTGAAATCCTATCAGTAGAGGATGTCTAGGAGCTACAATCACAGAGTAAATCTTAGAACATTTCAAGTGGGTGACTTAGTCCTGAAAGAAAATCCCTGTAATCAACAAGATCGAGAGAAGGGGAAATTTGAACCAAATTGGCTAGGTTCCTTTGTTATTGTATTAGTCTTTGGATCAGAAGCATATCAATTATCCAAAACAGAAGGGGATTTGTTTGATGAACCCCTGAACAACTTGCCTCTCAAGAAATTCTACACCTGACTCATCCAGTGGATCGGTTAAAGTGTTGAAAAAATACACAAAACATAAGAAAATGTCATGAAAAAATGGTTTCCTTGATGAAAACCTAGCAAACAAGTGTCTTGGTAACAACAAATTTTTTTTAAAAAAATCATAAAATCTAAAAATCTGAAAAAGTGCAATAAAAACAAGTAATGAAAACCTGGCAACAGGTGCTATTTGTGATAAGTTATCTTTTCCATCTATTTAAGCATGTTGACCATTCACTTTTTCCATCAAATTTCCTATCATTAGAAAGATTCATGTACATATCCTAGCATTGCGGTTGTGTTTCACCCTAGACTGGGGGAAAAATCTTGAACTCACTAGGGGAAAATAATTGACTTTGATCTTAAACCAATAGACAAACAACAGTAAGAAAAATGAAACAAACATATAGATCACGATACAACTCAATAGTGAACATCAATCAGCATCAGAGACACATTGAACATCCAAATCAAAACTACTAAATCAAATCAAAACAAACTTCCAAAGGATGTTGTTCTTCTGAATCATGGCTTTATCTCATACTATCTCAATACTCTCAACATCAAAAATATCTCAATAATAAATTGAGTATGGCCAATTAGATATGTGGATTATGGCATCTCAACTTGATCCTCCGGCCACGGCTCACAATCCACATATGGTCGCCACACCACTGACTCTAAGTCATCCAAGGTCCTCGTCCAAAACTCTAGTTTTCCCATTTTAGGTTGAGCAATTCGACCTCCATACAAGTGTACATATGGCCTCAGGGCGGCATGTTGTCTATCTCCCACTGGCCGTGAAACTGCTATGTGCTCCCAGGCCCAAACCTAGAGCAATGTGACACCCGCTAACAAACTAGCCCTTCGCAAGTAGACCACCTAGTACAGATCATGGTACAAGTGAGAAAGCATACAACAAACCCATGCATACCAAGTACTTTGAGCAATCATGCTCTTTAAAATCTTGCCCCATCTAACTAACAGTCCCTTTGACCTATGATCAAGACAAAGGAACCCTCCAATAAATTCGGCAAGAAGAGATGACAATGTAGCATAGCCATCCACCATGTCCCTCCATGGAATCTCATAGCCACATATGTGCTCATCCTCAAAAACTCTACACAGTGCCTCTATCCCACCTTGCTCCTGAGAATCATACAGAACCATCTCTCCAAACACAGGTATCCATAAAATCTGATATATGTCCTCAGGAGTCACTGTAATTTCACCAGTGGGCAAATGAAAAGTGTTATGATCATTGTGTCATCTCTTAGCTAAAGTTGTTAGTAAACCCCTGTTCACCCTAATCTAGGGCATATCAAGTAGAGATGACAAACCACATCGTGCAATGACACCTCTCTCAGCCTGCGTCAGATGTGGAATCAAATCCCATGTCCTGGGAAACCACTCCCTAATCTGTAAACTAGTCAATGGCTCCTATCATCATAAAATTGACATCAGATCAGTAAATCAATCAATCGACATCAATCAGCCTATCAATCTAATCAACTCTAGTGAGACTTGGATCAAATCTCATGAGTATCAAACAATCAATCCAACCTCGCCTATCAGGAGGATCATCAATTTTAGCCTCACCTATCATGAGGTTCATCAATCTTAACCTCATCTATCACGAGGTTCATCAATCAATTTAACCTCACCTATCATGAGGTTCATCAATCAACTTAACCTTGCCTATTGTGAGATTTATCATTCAATCAATGCACCTTGCCTATCATGGGGTTCATTAAATCAAACTATAATTGTTCCTCGCCTATCATGAGGACAATTATCATCATCCTATCATTGAATCTCACCTATCATGAGATCAATGGACATCTAACCTATCAACATCATCAATCATCATCAACACAAAGGCTAGTGTAATCAAACATTATCAAAATAAAGGAGTCTAATCAAGAAAATCATCACTCTGGTCAAAATTTCCCCAATGCGCTAAAACAATGCTCTAATGTGTTGAAACATTCTATGCATCATAGAACTACATCAATGTGCTAGAATAGAGGTTCCATGCATCGAACTAGTATCAGATGCACCATTTCATTTGACCTATGCACTGAAACAAGGTCCCAATTCACCAATTCACCCTATGTGCTAGCTTATCTCATCAATGGGTAAAAGCAAGAAGTTGAGTACACGAAGAGGGGAAATTTCGGCCAACAAAAAAACTTCGCAAGAAATGTGTATGTGTTACGGAATGGGTACCCAAACTGAAATCTGAACGCGTACATGCTTAGCTATAGGTACGCGAACCAAAAATGCGTACGCGTTAAATAATGCATGTATGCATTTGTAACACGGATGCGTTAAATAATGCATACGCGTTTATAACGCGTATGCATTTTAAAACGCGTATGCATACAATAATGTGTACGTGTTTCGGAAAGGTATTTAAATTTTTAAATAAACTGCTGGCTTTTCATTTTATCCATTGTTTTTAGCCGTGCCAGAGACGACAATCTAGACCGTGTACGTGTTTGTAAGCTTGTGCTTGGGGAAAATTTTGACTGCCACCTCCTCCCATCAACACACCCGACTTCTGTGACCTCCAAGTTGGTTGAATTCTACCATTTTTTGCTT
Source organism: Sequoia sempervirens (assembly GCA_007258455.2). Taxonomy (NCBI): domain Eukaryota; kingdom Viridiplantae; phylum Streptophyta; class Pinopsida; order Cupressales; family Cupressaceae; genus Sequoia; species Sequoia sempervirens. Next base: position 54,083 of record VDFB02368536.1, read on the forward strand.
TGTATCTTGTTTTTTTTGTTTTTTAATTAGTATTTAAGTTTTGTTTCTTTAATGTGTTTTAGTTCAATTTTTTATAGTTTTAAATTGCATTTAGAAAATCAAAAACATCAACAAAATAAATAACGTTAAATTGTAAATTGAAAACCATAAAATCTAAACCTAAATTGGACACATTTAACTTAGAAATCAAAACCATAGGTTACAAAATTTACATAGGTCTCTAAAAACTAATTTACATAGGTTAATCGTTGGTCCTAAACCCTAAAACGTAAACCTAAAACCCCATTTACCCTAAAACGTAAACCTAAAATAGACAAGTCTAGAATTCTCTAAACTAGTGTATCAAAGATAACTTGTAGCACGAACATTTCAATGGAAAATTCAAATTACTTTTTTAAGGAAACTTGATAGATGATGATTTGTAAATGCAAGTGAATTGAACTATAACCAAAGGTTTATTTTTTAAGTTTATTTAAATTTATTGTTCATTGATCAATTGATTCCTCACTTAGTGGCAGTTAGGTTCTTATTTGAAAACCCGTGTCTCACGAATTTATATTTCAAGACTAGTGCCTACTCTAATGGGAAATATAATTAAGGTTGAGGTGAATACATTTGATTATAGATAAATCCTTGTTCAAGCATTATTCCTTAGGTAATTTATAAAGTATGTTCTTCCCCTTAAACAATCCAACTTGTATCACTTGATTTCCTCTAATAAGTGAAGACATACTAGCATAGATAATTTTTTGATAGATCAACCTTACTACATCTTCTCTTTATGCACTAATAGAATTACATTTTAGATTTTATACATGGGGAAATTTGTAGGAGTTAAATAATACCTTGGGGAAGAGGATAAACTATCACCATACATTATACAACCAAAATACATTAAAGATAAAATTAAAAAATTAAACTAATATTTACAATACTAGCTTATACCTATGTAAGAGGTTCATAAAATATAAAATAGTTACAATGATAAGCATCACCTTTCATACACAATGATTAGGTGGATTCAATACAATTGATGTCATCAACCAAAAATAGGAATAAGGTTATCTAACCAAAATCTACATATCTTTATTTATATATAAGTACTGATAAAAAAAATAGTAAAACTTACCAACCAAGTACTACCACTTGTGTATCTCAATGTTGAAGGTATACCATACATGTATGCTTATCATTAAACTATTATTTAAAGATTATCATTGATATACAAGAAACAAATAATTTAGTATATTTAATATTTTATTAAAAAATGTATAGCTAACGACTTTGAAAGCCCACATGATTATGTGATAAAGTGCTAACAAATGAAGTGCTAGTAAATGTTATATTTATACTCTAACCCTTGAATTTTATAATATATATAAATTTTTATCTTATTGGGAAGATCTTTCTAAGTTTTATCTTAGAAACCTCTCTCCCCTTAAGTGAGCTAAAACTAGAAACCTTCCTTAAATTCCCTTTTCCTTCTTCCTAAGTCTACACACTCCTTGCATTTATAGTTCCTCTTCATTGATACTCTCTACCTACTTATACACATATATAATATGCTTGGCCAAGTGTTCTACCTAGATGCACTCTTTGTATGTATTTCAACCACTTCACTAAACTTTGCAAAATATTCAAGGCTACATTCATATAGAACTTGAAACAATGTCTTACTATGCTCTAACTTACTAAATTGTTGTAAGAAAAATTACCATGTGCATATACTAAATCTGACTAATTTGGTTTGTCACCAACTATAAATATTAGTAAATAGCCCAAAATTCCTATTCATCACATCAATATTTTTATTTACACTAGGATGATAAGTCAAGCTAAGATAAAACCACTCAACCTATTTTTTTTCAAATTAGAGCTGCAATTTGTAATAGCCTAGCATTTTCCCCTTTAATATCTTTGGTTCCCTCAAGTACCCATCATTTCTATGAGATCATAGATTTACTAAAATGGGTGTCTTGGTTAACTTGTAAAATTCAAGTCATGCTTTGCCTCCCCTCATGTCTTCATCATATGCCTAAATTGTCAAGTCAAATAAACTCATATGTATGAGTATGATTGATCCTATTTTTAGCCTATGGTGATTTTTTATACTTTCCTTTGCTAACACACTATTCCTCCATTATTCCCCATTTGCACATTTTCTTAGTTTTCCTCTAAGTTCTTTTATATATTTCAGTTTTCAAGTTTTTCCTTACCCAAGTATCTTGTCAAGAAGTTCTCCAAACTTTTTGTTCCCTGTTCAATATTTTTACTATGTTTAATTTCCTGAGATTTCATCTACCTCTATGCCTCTTCATCGATTCTTGTGATTTTTGCTACCCTTAACCCCATAGTGTGCATAAGGTTATAAGTAGTTGGTTTGTGGCTACCTTAACTCTTAGTTAAATTATATGATTTAAATCATAGTCTTATTTCTAGGTAATTAAGTTAGTGTAGATGAACATTATTCTTAGGTATCTAAGTAAATTTAAGTGAAAACCAATGAATACGTAGGGTACATATGGGAACTAGTGTTTTGTTTATTATCAATAAATTTACAGAAAAATCATAAGAGCAATAGGGATGAGAAGATAAAAATTGAATAAAATTGACAACAATAATTTTCACTACATTCACTAGATTTGGTTATACCACCATATTCATGTGCATTTGTGAGACATAACCCTATGAAGAATTCAATAATACAAATCTCACCAATTTATTCAATGTACATTTATTTACATTTATTACAATCCTTTATTTATTACCAAGATAAGATAATCCTTTGCAAGACAACAAGCATGATCCTTTGATTCATCCAAAAATATCAAAATACACTATTTAGTAGAGTTCGACGTAGAAAATGTAGATGCTTTCTATGATAAAAATTATTTCTAACCCTTACACAATTTTTAAAAAGAGATGTATGTATAGGAACTAGGTGTCCCAAAATTTAAGGATCTGAAAGAGTTTAGTTGAAACTTAACCCTAGGTGACTTGCTCTAATTGGAAAACTAATTGAAAATTAATTGAAAGCCAACTGAGAACTACAAGATGAGTGGGAAATCCCACACCATCTCAATATTTATCAACATCTATGTTGATTTATTACATTTATTTAAAAGAATAAAGAATGTGCAAAGTAAAACTAGTACCTAAAATACTTCGAGTCTATAAAGTTATTTGAAAAGATGTTAATAAATTCATTTAAATCATTCATACTAGGGCCCTTTTGATACTTAAACTTAATCCTCTAAGAAAATGTAGATTCTTCTAAGTTCCCTTGTAGTTCATCAAAATCAACCACCTCAAGATTCTTGGAATTTTTGAATATCTTTTTTTATTTTCATCATTCTTTCAATATAATTCTTGGATACTGACTCATGCAGTGAATCTGAAAATTATTTGATCATCTTAGTAGTTGAGGTTACCATTTATGTTGTCTCCTAGAATGTGCAAGAGAGGTCTTCAATGATTTTCAATATTTTTCATCACTTGTTCTACTAACCTTCTATTTTTATTCAACTCTCATTTATAGTTCTTAAGTGACTATCGGTTTCTATTCAACTCTCATTTATAATATGAATTTTTAATGCTATGATTTTTTAATGTTATAAATTGAATGGTCTTCAAATGAAATATATTTTTTATTTGTGCATGTTCAATGTGATTTTTAAATAACTTTTAAATTGTGTGCATTATTTAATTAGTTTGTTGATATATATTTTTTAATTGTTTAACATGCAATTGCCATATCATTTCTCTGATGGATCCACTTTTCACTTTAGAGGATTTCATGCCTAATCCAGAAATCCCTATAGATCCTGGTGCACATCCCACCCCACCACATGAGGATATGCCTAACACACCTCTGCATTCTCCACCACCTAACCCCCCACCACCCCCCCCATTTGACCAAAATCAACTAAGAGAGAATATTCGAGCCAACTTAGTTGTCATTCAAGGAACATAGATCTCATAAAAAATGAGACTAGAATCCCTCCACATCTCGCACAGTTTGCATCTACGATGCAAACTATTGTCGATTTTGTTCGAACTATTGATGCAAACCTAGATAGGTTCCATCAATGGAGAGAAGAGAGGAGACAATTCTATGCGGATGGACTATCATATAAAGAAATCAATGACCTAAAAATCACTAAACAAGCTATGTGCCAATATTTTGTGAACCCCCAAACAAATGAACTGGAATACCACCCACAAAAAAAAGAATTTCAATTTTATGGTGTAGGCACCCATAGATAGCTGCACATTTTTGGGAGAGATGGTGGATGGTGTTTGATACTCCACCACATGGCAACAATGAGGTGCCCTTATATTTTTTGAGAAAGTTATGGTTGAGTTTGAGTTGGGTAAAAAACCCAACTATTTTGATATGAGGTCATTTCAGGGAGCTGGGTGTGGCATGCCCCAACATAGACTAGGAGCACGTGTCGATCCTCAGTGACGTGCTCCAATTGCTCCTCTTGTTCCTCCTCCTTCTCTTGGTATTCCCGTTGCATTTCAGCAGCAAACCATGTTATCTACACTAGGAGCATTGAGTTCACTTTCAAGACATCTCACTCAGCAGACTACACACGCGGCCACTGAAGTGGCCAATATAGAGCATGGAGGCTTGGGCTATAGGGATACTCAAACATCCACTTCAGGTGAGGCACATGCATCTAGGGTGGGATCATACCTAAATTTACTATATTCTGAGGATTGTCCCACATAGGTATGTTCATCTTTTGAACTTAAATTTAATTCAAGTTTGAAATGTAAAAAAATCATATAAATAATAACATCAAACTACATATATTTTATAATGTTAATTCAATAATTTTGTGTCTGGTGTACAGACGCATGATGACGTGATGCTCGAAACTCAATATCATCATTGTGTGTATATGTCGAGTGTTGTAGATTTGGGCTCACCTTTTCGACAAGTACTTGAACCAAAATATATTAAATAATTTGTGTGGATATATATATATATATCTAATTTAATTTGAATTTGTACACATGTGTGAATTGATATATTATATCTAGATGCAGGGAGGTCATACTATTCCTAGTATTGACCAGCCACAAGTTATAGTGGTGAGCGCTCCTGAGACATCATCAGCTCAGGTGCATGCTTTCAAAAGTTTGTTAAGTTTAAATTAAATACACATCATAAATCTAATTTAATTTTTTCATTTACATACACATGTGTGAATGATCTATACGAATTGTTGTACATCTATATGTAGGGATTTGATGAGATAACCATGGTGGGCCACGCACCTGAGACATCATCAGCATCTATTCATGGGAAATCTCAGGTGCGTGATCATGAGGTCATATCATTCGAGGTTGTAAACTTTACTTTAAATCTCCTATACAATTTTTACGAACATTATATATATATATATATATATTCAAGGTTTTCACATATTGTTTGCTTTATATGAATATGCAGGATATAGTGGATCAGGCATTTGCATCTTCTCAACTGACAGTTATGTTACCTGGTGAAGAAAATGTGCCAGTTGATTCACATGACCATATGGTAATTTATGCATACTATAAATCATTTTTACTATATTTAGTCGATATTTAATTAGTTTTTTTTTATCTAAAAGTTTATATTTTCAATTTTAAATATGTTTAATTATCTCAAAATTTCTAAGTAAATTTAAATCTAATTTCGAGTTTCTTGAACTCTTTTACAACATGATGCAGGTACATCTAGTCAACATGGAACAAAGAGGAGACTTGATTTGACCGATCAACCTGAGAGTTAGATGGTTTTATATTTTATGGACTATAGATCTCTAGTTTTATTTCAATATATGTGTTGGACTTGACATATAAATTTTATGGACTATCTAGATCTCTAGTTTTATTTTGAACATGTTATTATCATATATGTGTGTTTATTTATATCAGTTGACTTTAATATGATGATTATATATGCAATCAATTATGAGATCGTGTTATGTTCATTTTCATAATTATATGCATCTATATACATATCTATATATTTATATTTTATCAAATTTTCAAGCAATACATGCACTATATAAATTCTTATCTAGAATCAAATTCCATATATATACATAACTTATCACATGGTTAGGTGACAAATTAAAACATTCCTTAAATGGTTTCTTAAATCATATTCATAATAAATTAAGGGCAAGTAATTCTAACTATTTTCTAATTACATAGCAAATATTTGAATCAATAAACAAAAAACCATCTCCTTGTATATATATTGAATGTATAATCTATACAATTGAATAATTATATAAAATGTGGTAAATAGAAGACACATGAAATATGTATAATCTATAAAATTGGAATAAGATATTTAAAAAGTAACATCGAACAAACATATATAATGTACATTAGGATGTTTAATGTACAACTATATAACATGATGAAACATATATGTGCATGTAGATACAATTAAAGCTTATCAACTTTTAGGTGAATACCAAAAATTGATATTTACATAGTCTCTAGATAAAATAGTTTTTCAGTTCAACAATCACATTGTAGACTGACTTGATGAGAGCTTACAAAAATAATTAATGTAAGTAACTACAATTTTTACGAGTCATTTAAGTAAAAAATTCATGCAAGAAAAGAACTGCATATAGTAAATTCCATACAAATTCAAATGATGTTAGCTATTGGATGGATTAAGGGGACCTAAGAGGATATATAGCTTAAGGGAGGGTCTTAAGAGAATTCCTTAAGGGGAGTTAAGAGGATGCATCTCATGAACCCTAGGATATGGCTTAACGGGTCCTAAGAGGATTAAGGAGATGTAAGAGGATATGACTTAAGGGTCCTTTAAGAGGTTGGATTAAGGGGATGCAAGAGGGTGGATTAAGGGGAGTTGATAGAATGAGTTGAAGGAATGTAAGATGGTGGATTAAGGGGAGTTGATAGAATGAGTTGAAGGGATGTAAGAGGTTGGATTAAGGGGATGCAAGAGGGTGGATTAAGGGGAGTTGATAGAATGAGTTGAAGGGATGTAAGAGGGTGGATTAAGGGGAGTTGATAAAAATGAGTTGAAGTGATGTAAGAGGGTGGATTAAGGGGATGCAAGAGGGTGGATTAAGGGGAGTTGATAAAATGAGTTAAAGTGATGTAAGAGAGTGGATTAAGGGGATGCAAGAGGGTAGATTAAGGGGAGCTAATAGAATGAGTTGAAGGGATGCAAGAGGGTTGATTAAGGGGAGTTGATAAAATGAGTTAAAGTGATGCAAGAGGGTGGATTAAGGAGTTGAGAGAATGAGTTGAATGGATGTAAGAGGGTGGATTAAGGGGAGTTGGTAGAATGAGTTGAAGGGATGTAAGAGGGTGGATTAAGGGGAGTTGATAGAATGAGTTAAAGTGATGTAAGAGGGTGGATTAAGGGGATGCAAGAGGGTGGATTAAGGGGAGTTGATAGAATGAGTTGAAGGGATGCAAGAGGGTGGATTAAGGGAGTTGATAGAATGAGTTGAAGGATGTAAGAGAGTGGATTAAGGGAGTTGATAGAATGACTTAAGGGTCCTTTAAGAGGATGACTTAAGGGGATGCAAGAGGGTGGATTAAGGGGAGTTGATAGAATGAGTTGAAGGGATGTAAGAGGGTGGATTAAGGGGAGTTGATAAAATGAGTTGAAGTGATGTAAGAGGGTGGATTAAGGGGATGCAAGAGGGTGGATTAAGGGAGTTGATAAAATGAGTTAAAGTGATGTAAGAGAGTGGATTAAGGGAGGCAAGAGGGTAGATTAAGGGGAGTTGATAGAATGAGTTGAAGGGATGTAAGAGGGTGGATTAAGGGGAGTTGATAGAATGAGTTGAAGGGATGTAAGAGGGTGGATTAAGAGTTGAGAGAATGAGTTAAAGTGATGTAAGAGGGTGGATTAAGGGGATGCAAGAGGGTGGATTAAGGGGATTTGATTAAGGACTTTGAAGGATGTAAGAGGGTGGATTAAGGGGATGCAAGAGGGTGGATTAAGGGAGTTGATAAAATGAGTTAAAGTGATGTAAGAGAGTGGATTAAGGGGATGCAAGAGGGTAGATTAAGGGGAGCTGATAGAATGAGTTGAAGGGATGTAAGATGGTGGATTAAGGGGAGTTGATAAAATGAGTTAAAGTGATGCAAGAGGGTGGATTAAGGGGAGTTGAGAGAATGAGTTGAAGGGATGTAAGAGGGTGGATTAAGGGGATGCAAGAGGGTGGATTAAGGAGTTGGTAAAATGAGTTAAAGTGATGTAAGAGGGTGATTAAGGATGCAAGAGGGTGGATTAAGGAGTTGAGAGTGCAAGAGGGTGGATTAAGGGGAGTTGAAGGAGATGTAAGAGGGTGGATTAAGGGGAGTTGATAGAATGAGTTGAAGGGATGTAAGAGGGTGGATTAAGGGGAGTTGAGAGAATGAATTTAAACCCCAAGGGGTGTTGAGAGAGTGACTTAAGGGTTTTAAGAGAATGGCTTAAGGGGATATGAAATCAATTATAAAGTATCAATTAAATGTATATAGAACTATATATAGTTACCTGTCTCTAGATTCAAATTCCATTGTAATATATGTGCATCTCCTCTCTTTTTTGTAAAGTATCTAATTTTGGGAGACCTAAAAAAAAATGTTATAAAACTTTAATTAGGAAATGATTAAAGACAAATATATATATATATATATATATATCAATTAAATATATATACAACTAGATATACTTACCAATATTTATTTACTCTATTGTACCATCTGCATCCTCTCTTTTTGTAATGCATCTATGATTGTCTCATGATCATCCATTGAAAGTGTCCATAAAACTTTATTAGCAGGCCTCCCTTGATATCTAACTAGTTTTATATTGGTTGCCAAAATCAAATGTGAATAATGCATAATCTTCTTGTGTCTTTCATAATCTTCAAATGCAGGCAAGCCATTCTTTCTCATCAAATATTTTCGAAGCCAGGTGCCAACAACAACCACTGAACTAGTTGGATACTCAAAGTTGTCATCATCCACTCTAGTATGTACCAACTTATGTTTTCTCTCAACACATCTAGCCAACCAATACTCTATCCGCTCTTCATTCCCTTGAGGTGCAACAATAGCATACACGTCTTGCAAAAATAAATACAAAATTCAATAAAAAGTGACTTATATTTAACTCATATAAACATGCATACATACAAAATTCAACTCAATAAATAATGTACCTTCCTATACAAGATCTAAAACACGATCATAATCATCTGATGCGAACACTTGATTATCTTCAATTGTCATTTCATGTTGATCATGTGTCGATGTAGGCGTTAAAGCTCTTTGTTGCCATTGTTCGACCCATTCCATATTTTCACATGCCTGGCAATCACCTACAATACAAAATTGACAATAGCATGCCAACTCCCTTGTCCATATTGTCCATGTGTTTGCATTCAAACTCTTAAATGAATGCCATTTTGCACTTCCATTAATTGTTTCACAATCCTGTCGAGAAAAAATATCATTTTCTTCAACTAACCAAAAGAAGCGTCGAATTATTGATTTTTCACTTGTTCTTGTAGATAATTTGGTATTGCACCAATCTACAATTGCACATGCATTTCTAAATTTTGCAGCATCCTCAAATTTTAGTTGTTGTCTAGCAAAATCTCTTTTCACACATGCACCTGCTCCATCGTGTTCTCCCTTACCATGACCAGCTTCAAAAAAACTCCATATGTGTTGGATATTATTTTCCTTATGAACTCTACATAGCCAATAAAACATTCTAACATTTTTGAATTGACTCATGCAATTATCTGACCATATGAGATGTTCTAGCATTTGAATTCCTCTCTCTTTTAAATTTTTATAAAATATATCAAAACAATATTGTACAAACTCAGATGAATGTAATCGATTATCACTTACATAAAAATGATACTCTCTCAAAAAAATTATATTATCTTCTGTACTATCTTTAGCATGTCTATAAACAATGTGAACAAATATAGCTACTTGCACTAAATTATAATATTGTGATTGAATTTCTTTTTGTGGAGCAAGAGTATAATTTTTAGCAAAATCAACAATTGACAATATAGTTCCAATTGGAAATGTGTTTTTACATAAATGAAATTGATTATCAAGCCAATGAGCATTCTGAGAGTGTTGAACATATTTAGGTACAAAATTATCTTTAAATTCAGTAATAAAAGCATTCACACTAACTTTTTCCTCAATTAGCTCAACACATTTTCCAATTTTTCCATCTTTTAAAGAATACTCAATATTTTTAAATTTTTTTACATCCACTAATTTTTTTCCAAATTCATCTAAACTACTTTCATGCATGCATTCTCCTAATAATGAAAAGTTACCACATCTATAGCATTCTCTAGAAATGCATCCTTTTAAAAAAAATGAGTTTCCATTTAAAGAGGGATTACAAAACAAACCTGCTATAAAATCTTTGATTCTTTCAGGTGGCATATTAATACCACAAATGTCCTGCATAATTTGGTTAGCATGCAAAGTGCATCATATATATCAAAATATATCATAATAATAATGAAATTGTACATGAGTCTTACAACAACAAGAGATTCGTTGCTTATTAATTATAACATACCAAGGTTTACACTTTTCGAATGATCTTTGACTTATGCTAATATTCAATGGTAAGATTGAAGCATCTAATTTTTTTTTATATAATTCAGTTTGAGTCATATCTAAGAGATTCTTTGGATGAGGTTCACGAATTTTGGAACCCACCCTTAATTTTAAGACATCTCTAATGTTAGGTGATACTCTTGTATTATCATACCAAAAATTTTCGATTAAAGATTTAATTTCATTAGTTAATTTCATGTCTGATCTTGGGAGTCTACCACTAAAACTCCAACATTGATTAATAGGATCCTTTTCAATACTTTCTCTTCTTTTAGCAGCTCTTATCAAAGTTCTAGGATTTACTTTTACACATTTACTAATCTTACTTAACATTCTTTTATTTGAAGTTGTTTTATCAACTAGAGGAGTTGTTATTGCACGATGATCTGCATTCTTATCTTTGATCAACTTCTTCTACCAATAACATCAATAGCATTAGCAACACTAGATATGACTTGTTCTACTGAATCATCTTTCTTTTTGGTTTTACAAAAACACCTAATTTTTCATCACTTTTCTCATTTTAAACATTCTCATCAATTTCACCATGAGTTGACATTTAAGGTCCTAATTTCTTTCTATAAAAATATTTATATATTTTATTTCCATAATTTCTAATTTGTCTTGAAGAAACTTTACCATGAAGGGTTATCTAGCACATTTGTTTCATTGTTATAAAAAATATTTTCACCTTCATCCATAGATGGAGTTTCATTTTCATTCACACAAGGGGTTTCATTTTCATTTTCAAATGTAAAAGGGATTTCATTCTCATTTTCATCAATATTAGGGATTTCATTCTCATTTACATTCTCATAAGATATAATTTCATCATTTTCTTGTTTCTGCATTGTTTCAACCCTAATATTATTGATCTCATCAATTGTGTATCCAACTTCATCTAAACAAGCAATATCAATATTATAAAAACTTGGGTTTGAACACATACTTGGATAGATTGTTTGAATAGGTGCATTTTCCATATCATTGGGAGGTGGATTTAAAGACACACTCGAAGTTGTTTGCATATCATTCAAAGTTGAAGTTGAAGGCACAGTTGGGTTTGTCTCCATAATTGCATTTTCTTCCATATTCACCATCTCCACATTTGCATCATCTACATTCATTTCATTATTCATGGCTTCCTCTTCAACATTCTTGGAACTAGATGCTTCCAAATATTTCATTTGATGAATCATTTCTCTCCTTTCCCTTTGTCTTTTTGCCTCCTTATCTTTATTTGCTTGAATTTCCTTGAGTGTCATTACCTTTCTACATCTTTTTCTTTGTCTTTTCTTATCACCCATGGTTACCAAACCATTTTTTGACAAAAACAATAATTCAAGAAAACTATTTTAAAATTGCCACCTCCTTCAAATATTCAAATTAAACTATGTACTATGAAGATCATTTTTTCTATAAACTCTGAAGTACAAAATCATCATGAGTACATCCAAAAATTCACTTTTTCCAAATCTTCTTGTAAAAAGTTCTTGCACTTGATTCCACTTCAGAAAATTTAACCTGCATTTTTTCTTTTCCAACAATTTGAATAGAATATGCCCTGCACAAGACAAATTTGCAATAAAAAACATAGAAAATGACACTTTCATATCGTACTACAGAAAATGAATGTTGCAGGAAAATCGTGTTTTACCAGTATTTTCCAAATTAGGAAAAATAGCTATTATAGAAATGCGTACGCGTTATGTTCAAAAAATGCGTACGCATTTCATAACACGTATGCGTTACGATCTCCCAACGGCCAAAACGTAATGCGTATGTGTTATGAAATGCGTACGCATTTCATTTAAATAACGGGTACGCACTTCTATAACGCATACGCATTATTTAAAAGTTGAACTCCCATACCAAATCCAGCACTGATTTTAGGCGTGGGAAAGGCTTGGCAATCTGAGCCTTAGCTTTTGACCTACAACTAAAAAACTAAGGTAGATTGAAGAAGAATGTCCAACTTTGACAACATAGATGATGGACTTTTTTTCTGAATGAGTCTATAAAATTAAAACCCATTAGAGAACATAATGTCTACTTTCTAAATATATAATTTTTGTTCAAATTGAATTATTTTTGTTATTTTTTAATTAATTTCTAAGCAAACTAGGCCTTAAACTTGAAATATCAAGTTTTTTGGTTTTTTAATAACATTGTATTGGTTGAGTTTCTTGTAAAAAAAATTATATGGGATCAAACTTCAGACAATTCTCTACACAATGAAAAAAAAAGAGTCAAAAAATGTTTTGTTTAGGTCCAATTATGTTGTTCGTACACGTTGATTTGAAAAAACATTAATTAAGGCTAATAAAAAATTAATAAAAAAAAAAATTCAACCAAAAATTACAAAAAAAAATCCATCCAAAACTTCATGTTGTTAGCTCTCTTTTCCTAAAATTAATTAGCAAATTAATTTTATTTGGGTCAAAAAGTGTTGTCCGTACACCTGCTTGGTATGGTAAAAAACAAGGGACTTTTAAAAAGTGGTTTTTATAGATCCTTATCAAAATTTAATTTCTATAAACTGGGTATTTTAATAATTTACATATTTGGAAACTAGATTCAAAATTCTAAATTTCATATTACTGACTTTTTTTAAGATTCATTGTGGAAGTGCCTCAAATTCTCAGTCCAAGTGTGACAAATTCTGAAAAACAGTAAAAACATTTCCACTTTTTGAGCTTTTTGTGTACCCAACTTCTTGCATCAGCCCCAATGCACCCCCACCCACCCTCTATAGTTGTTGCGAGTATGGTCAGCAGGGCTGGGTGGGGGCAATAAGTTTAGGGCCTCCCACCCAAGACAGCCTTCAGCACCGACCATATGGAACAACTATATGGGGAAGGGAGGGGGGGTGGGGTGAGAGGACCGACCTATTCGCCCTTGGTACCGCCCTGAGGCCCTTATAATATAGGGGGTCGGTCCTGCACGAAGGGCCGGGTGGGAGGACTGCCAGGGTTAAGCCAAGATCCGAACAAGATCATGGCACTTTGGCCACTCTCCCGCTAGCCCATCTATACACGGGATTCGAGCACAAGGTTCCCGTACTTGTGAATCTAATTTTCCTAAGCACTAATCCATCCTATGTGCCACAACAATCATCAAATGCACTACTTTGGCACATCTATGCACAACTTTATCCCATGCGCTAATTCAAATTCCCTATGCGCTACTTCGGTGACCCTATGCACTATCCTATCCTATGTGCTAGAACAGTCCTTCTATGTGCCATTGTGGGTCGTCTATGTGCTATACTAATAAAATTTGATTCAAACATGAAAATGGAG